>CM068834.1:20297409-20532409 GCA_028554795.2 Sinohyriopsis cumingii | reverse complement strand
TTATTCGCATGCCTTTGTTACGCATGGCAGTAGCTTGATCATTGTTCGAAATACCGCATTTTTCGTTGTACTGGGTGTTCCGTGACAAGACTGTGGTACGCAAGATTATTATGATTTCCGTTTAGTTCATCTGACTTCCGTTTAGTTCATTTTGACATATTTCTAAACTTTTTTTGCATACATTTTGCAGCACATATGATGTACTGTCACTGGATAACGTAAAAATATGGCTGTTCAACGTGTCTTCTGCAATACACAGCGTATCCTGCAACTGGACTAATAAATCCGTATATGAGTACACACTGGTAGAAAACTGTCATTTGGAGAACATTAAAGGTATTCTTTACGATGTATTTTGTTTTTTCGCCTCTAACCGTGAGTACAAATTTGCAAGCAGCGTCCTTCTTGCGTTTTACGTCCGTCAGATTGTTTTTAGCACCAAAATCTTCTAAAATTAGAACATTTGAACGATTACTGAAATGATTAAGTGTGTGCGAATGGTACAGACCCACCATACATTGCTGTAGTCACTGAAAAGGTTTTTAAGAATCGTTTACAAAATTTAATTTAATGTACGAGAACATACAAAGACGATTTTGTACAAATGCTATTCTGCCTTCTAAAATTACTGGAAAAAATGAGACCATTTATAAGAATAGCCTTATATGATCGCTCAACACAATTGTATTAATTTTTACATATCACGATGATACCATTGTCTTTCAGGTATTAACCAGATAGCCGCTGTTATTGACATAGAAAAAATTAGCTACTCAAAAACGGTGGAACAGAAAATTACCAAATATAAAATTTAAAAAGCGCGTAATGGTATCTGTTTGTGTATGTGTATGTAACTGTATGTACATTATATATGTATATGTATGTATATTATATATTTATTTGTACAAATGTGCTTTCCGTCTGGCTTACAATCTAAATTATGACATCATTGAACTCTTCCTAGCTGTAGCTTGAATCTTTAAGAACGAAAGTACGCTTGTCTGGTTGACATGCTTTGCTGTCTTACGTAACGTGATAAGGGATATCCGCAAGTTTAAGTTTATGCGCCATATTTTAGAACATAAGTAGTAATGCAAGTCAGTCTTTGAGTGGTTGCCATCTGGTTTGTTTGCAGGTCTGTTATTGTGCGGAGTACGGAGTATATTGTATCGAACTGATTGTTCTGTTCTTAATATATGAAAAGCGTGGCGTTTCCTTGTGTTATGCAATCCATTTCTCACAATTTCTACCAGTTTCCTAGGAGTGTAAAGGTCTTAACCTACATTGCTTTTAACATCGTGTTATTTCAGTGAGGTACATAACTGTCGTGTAGAAATCTTAGTTTTGAAATAACGTTTGTGAAAGATGTCTTGCAAGTTTCTAAAACTATAGGTCCACTCGATCAAATGAATGTGAATAAATTGACCCGGAGAGTCCAATATGGACTGCAAAGAGGTACTGTTACTTGTATTCATACCGGTTACCTTGCAAACGACAATTGCAACTCATTAACTACCCAATATCCTGACTTGAAGGTAGTGCTACGGTCTGTATACAATATTTGCTGTTTAGAATAACGGTTTTATCTTGTCGAGCTGTAGGTCCATTAATAACATTAACACGATTCTCTAACATAAATCAATGTTGGATGCAAGGCCGCATGCTAAATATTTCATAGAAGTTTCATCCCACTGTACAGTGTTTGCATATATTTTGCATTGAACAGGCATACAGATTTAACGTCATTAAGCATTTGTTTTAAAAACAGCAGAAATAGTTATATCAAGTTTTTATATATGAAATAGGTATATATGTATGTATGTATGTATGTGTGTGTATATGTATGTATGTATGTATGTATGTGTGTGTGTGTGTTTATATGTGTGCGTGTGTTTATATGTGTGTATGTGTCTTTATATCTATGTATGTGTGTTTATATGTATGTATGTGTGCGTCTGTGTATATACATATACATACACACACTAGTTTTCCAGATTCTACCTTTTTCAGGTTGTGTATATACTTCTTCCAAATACGTTCGAATTTGAACTGTGATAGGCCTGATGACGACTGTTACGTACATGTATTGTAAAAAAAGACGAACAGTAAGAAAAATCTTACAGGATGTATCCTGAAATTTTTAATTTCTGTCAATTCTATATGTGCAGGTAGAGGGACTGGAGAAGTCTTTTTTGTAATATTTATGGAACTAGATCCAGCTAACTCCTTCCTGTCCGAAATGGATAGCAGTCAGGTGAGAGGAATTAGATAATCGACAGACTGACTGAATTGATGATTGAACTGCAAACGAATTAGCATACAAACGAGGCGGTATGGGGGAGCGGACAGGCACTTGCCCCGGGCGCCAGACGTCTTAGGCGCCAAAATCCTTGCAATGAACTTTACTAACTTTAGTTTTAAAAAAAGTAATGTCTACGAAACAGGATTTAGAGAATGCTTACCGCCGGGAATGATAGGGCTTTGACCGGTATTCGGTGGTACGATTCATTTATTTCGCCTATAACATTAAAGTTCTGTTATTTATTCTCCTATAACATTAAATTATTATTTATTCTGCTATAACGTTAAATTGTCATTAAATATGAATGTTATTTCTTTTCCCATTAAAAGTAGCATTCTTCGAGCTTCAACAATCAAATCCATTTGTACATGTAGCCATCAAAATAGCCATTTTAACAGTATATAGCGGAAACTGTAATGGGGATAGGCTCACACGCACACGTGCACATACACCAGTTGTTTTTGGGTTCCATTTCCTAAGCATTCTTTTAAAGATTCTCTCTCGTTATCCAAACACAACTGAGGGTAATACACCTGTGCAAATGTCATTTATGGTGCATCAGTTTACATCGTTTATGTTACATCTTTTACATATTTTATGCTGATAAACTGTCAATCATTTTAAGGAAAACATTTTTATGTAATAGCTATCCTCGTATGAAGTTTAAAAAAATGTAAGTGATTAGGATGCTCTTGGAAATTGTTTTTTCGTCATGAAATATTCATAGCCTATTATCTTGTTTTCATCGCATTCTGAGATTCATTTATTGTTTTCGCTTCAGAATGAACAACTCTTCCATTTCTCTAAACGACTTAACTGTTTTAGTGTTGAATGTTTTAAAAGTTTGATTCTGTGATGTAACCAATTACTTGGTATGGGTCTGATGTTTGGGGATATTATTTCAGATGATATTAAAAGCGTGCAATATAACTTTTGCAAACAGTGCTCCTAAATCTGCCAATCCTCAAATGTACGTATCAGTGATACTGTCCACAACTACTTTAAATAATCTACATTAGTCCCAGAAAATGGTTCTAGTCCAATGATCACTTTGTAATTTTTCAGGTTGATTCCAAACTGATGATAACGGACAAGATGTACGAGAAATCGAGGCGAAGGGGAAAGGTTAAGCCCTGCAGAGTGTGGCAGGTCAGCCCTGGAACATTCGATGCTGTGTTAGACATTATTCTAGCCTCGAACCCGGAAGCTTCCCCTATGCAAATAAAACCGCAAAAGGTTACTCGAAGGCCTGATATTTTGAAACATCTCTTGAGCAGGAGGATTAAATCACAAAAAATTGTAAGAATTTGTATTGCAATGTATATGCTTGCAAATATTTCACCGCAAATATTTCACCGCGAGTTCAATCGTATGCATGTATATGAACAAGAGATCAACAATACTAAACCTAGGAAAAACGAGCGCATCTTCAGTTGCATGTTGGGAGTGCTTCTCTTACAGTGGGAAGATGCCTGGGAACAGTATTGCGTGACGTCATAGAAATGGTTTTTCAGAAATGTGTATGCATCACGTAGCTAATGAAAAATACGCGTTGTGTAAGAACATTTAATGTATTTGATAAATCATGAAAATATTATTTATTATTCATTAGTACAAGGAATAATGAGTCTTCGTTGCCTTCACTTTAATTGCTTTATCCTGCTGAAACATGTACGTGGCACATTCATTTGTTCTCTTCAACTGAGAATTCCAAGATAAAGAGGAATAAGGGACCTAAGTAGAACTCACTAATTCGGATATAGTATTACAAGATGGCAACATTTACTACCATTGTGTGTGTGTGTGTGTGTGTGTGTGTGTGTGTGTGTGACAGATAAAGATAATTGCCTTGCTACGTTCGTATTCATTCCTGACTTTTGTCATTTCTTGCAGACAATTTCCTGAGCGAAGTCCTTTGTACACGAGCCGTTCAATTCCAAAGCATTGCTCGATAGAAAAGCCGTCTTGTAAATATGTCAGTCAGTATATGGGTACAGTAGGATCTGTCCTCCACATTCTTCCTACATTCGGATATTTGGAAGGGGATTTGCATCGAAGGAAGTTGTTAAAAACACCTTACCCACCTCCCTCCCTCCAAAAAACCTGAAGATTTATCCTCTTACTAAAAGAATAGCAAATTGAAGAAGCCAACGGGGTAAGAAAATAGACGTTGAAAGCCAGAAAAGACTTTTCCATTCAACCACAATTGTGGCAACGTTATATTACGTGGTGGCAATATGTGGTGAATATACTGTTTTTTTAATTATTCGAAGTCATGATATAATACTACCACCTTATGAAAATGTTCAACTATTGAAAACCGTGACGAATAAAAGCTGCTTCTATTTGTGACACATGCCCCTCTGCTGGCAAAAATATCCAAATGTTCATATATGCATTAAAAAATTAACTTTGGAAATTATGTATAACTCACCCTAACAAATTTTAGTCTAAAAGGTTAACAAATAAAATTGACAACGTGCTATTACAGCCTCATAACACACTCAGCTTTTTGTAATGGCATTAAAACACATCCTGCTTTGTGCAACGTCATCAAAACACATCCTGCTTTTTGTAATGTCACCAAAACACATCCTGCTTTGTGCAATGGAAACAAAACACATCCTGTTTTTTGTAATGGCATTAAAACACATCCTGCTTTGTGCAATGTCATTAAAACACACCCTGCTTTGTGCAATGTCATCAAAACACATCCTGCTTTGTGCAATGTCATTAAAACACATCCTGCTTTGTGCAATGTCATCAAAACACATCCTGCTTTGTGCAATGTCATCAAAACACATCCTGCTTTGTGCAATGTCATCAAAACACATCCTGCTTTGTGCAATGTCATCAAAACACATCCTGCTTTGTGCAATGTCATTAAAACACATCCTGCTTTGTGCAATGTCATTAAAACACATCCTGCTTTGTGCAATGTCATCAAAACACATCCTGCTTTGTGCAATGTCATCAAAACACATCCTGCTTTGTGCAATGTCATCAAAACACATCCTGCTTTATGCAATGTCATCAAAACACATCCTGCTTTGTGCAATGGAAACAAAACACATCTTGCTTTTTGTAGTGGCAATAAAACACACCCTGCTTTGTGCAATGTCATTAAAACACATCCTGCTTTGTGCAATGTCATCAAAACACATCCTGCTTTGTGCAATGTCATTAAAACACATCCTGCTTTGTGCAATGTCATCAAAACACATCCTGCTTTGTGCAATGTCATCAAAACACATCCTGCTTTGTGCAATGGAAACAAAACACATCCTGCTTTTTGTAATGGCATTAAAACACATCCTGCTTTGTGCAGTGGCATCAAAACACATCCTGCTTTGTGCACTGACATTAGAACACATCCTGCGTTGTGTTCACACAAGTTCAAGCTATAGTAAATAACAAGGAGTGTAATAATTCTGAATGCAATATTATGATTGCTACTTGGACGAAAATGTTTATGCTAAATTAAATTTGTCTAGTTAAGGTGGTTTTATTCAAAAACATTTAGTAAACCTCTAGGATGGCATTTAGATTTCTCAATGAAAGCAGCTGAGGTACAAAAGTAAAATTTCATCAAACTGAATTTTTTATGATCCAACTATGAAAGGTTGATCATCTAATTAAGAGGAACATGTCTCCTCTACTTGGGTGCCAAGAGCAAGCAGTTTGTTTGATATGCAAACATTGGGTACTGTTCATGGTACGCTAACATGCTAAGGTATGAAATTACTTGTATGATACGCTGTCAATACTATTTTCTCGTGTAGATTTGCTTAACTGTTTAGCTCACTTTTCACTTGTATTTAATAGGAAATAAAGGGGTATGTTGTAACAAAGAATGCAAAATAAACATTTTCAATAGTTTTGTTTCTGTTTATCAATCCATTCATTTTCCGGAATTTAAAATGATTTGTAATTTTAAACAAGGTCATTCTGAACTTGTTTTCTGTTCTGCTCCGGCTCCATTGACTTTAAAAGCAACAAAGTCGTACATCTCGTCATTGTTTTTATATCTAAAAGGATAGTTAAAAAGCGTAATGAAACTATAAGTACGTCTGTATAAGTACGTATGCCTGAAGAAGCATACATTAAATGCGAAACTAGTTGCACAGAATTTTCGGCGTTTGTGTTGTTTTTTTTAATCACATTTCTTAAGTACGTCTGTATAAATACGTCTGTATAAGTACGTCTATATAAATACGTCTGCTTCTCCTATTGTCATTAAGCAGGCCTAAGTGTTACTCGTGAGACGAATTTTGTTTCGGCTAGTGGATAGCGAAATCCATGTGCTCAAAGATAGATTCTACTTGTCCGAATAATTCACTT
This sequence comes from Sinohyriopsis cumingii, assembly GCA_028554795.2. NCBI lineage: Eukaryota > Metazoa > Mollusca > Bivalvia > Unionida > Unionidae > Sinohyriopsis > Sinohyriopsis cumingii. The sequence goes on along the minus strand of CM068834.1, from coordinate 20,525,766 downwards.
TGAATAAAAGCCATATCGAAACACTGGCACGATCTGACAAGTTAAATGTAAATTTCAGCAGTCTCAACATGCATTTAAATTGTCCCTGGCAATATATTAACTTTTGATATTGTCTCTAATTTAGAAACCTAAGTACTATTGGAAATATAAAGACGTAATAAAATAAAATTTTGATTACGAACTCCAACGGCTAGCCTTGTATGTTTCTCTCCTTTCTTGGGCCATACCAAAGTCACGGATATTACATTTTCAGCTACAATGACCTTGACGTAGCTACTGCTTCTTAGTAGGCTCCTGTAATGGTTGCCAATTCATTTCAAATTATCAATAAATTCAACTCCGATCGATATACAAAGCAACCCTCCATATAATGAGTTGAAACTGCATGCGCAACACGCAGGACACTTGCAGAGGTGGTTTTGTAATTTTAGATTGCAGGATAGGTACATGACAGTGACGTAAAATTGTCTGGGAAGAATTCTGCTACTGTGCAAACAGTATGCTGTAAAATCAGGCTACTCCTAGGTTAGTCTGACTGATATTAAGGTAGACTTGGATGAAGTTTGCATATGCAATTATGTAACATCCTACAATCCTGAGGTGGTTTTGTAATTTTAGATTGTCGTGAATTCATGGAAGATGACCCATGTTATGCAAAACCGTTCTCTGCGGTTGATGAGCGGGTAAAACAACTGCTGCGAACGTTGACATTGAAGTTGCTCGAGACAGTGGAATATATTTCATCATCACCGACATGCATTGCATTAAAAATTGCATTTCTCTTAACAAAGGCTTTACACATATCTAAGGAATTGGTGAAAGGTAGCATTTTCGCAATCAAAATATAAGTCTTAAAAAAAGATGTTTGTACTGGCTTACATTTGCATACATATTCATACATATTTGCATACATATTCCCGAGTCTGAGTAAAGAACTGGCTTCATATGGCTTAAGAATCTCAACGTATCAATACGCCATATCAAACTAACCATTCGGCCGAATCGTGAGCAAAACGTGTAGTTTTGTGCATGTGAAAGATTTTACATCGTATAAAGTTATGTCATGTGTAACATAAAAGTAATATTTAAACATTTACAATTTTTCTGTTACTGAAGTTTGAAATTGAACTCGATTTATTCTCCAGTGTGATCATTTTATTATTGATCTCAAGAATAAAAATTAAAAGGCCCATGATAAATACAAATATATCATAGATATACCACCTGCATCTTTTCGAGCTAAATCAATCATTTGATCATATCGATAAGATGCTTAAATTTAATCATAACCACGAGCGTATTGTAAACGATGTCTGGAAATCAAATTCTGACCTCGGTTTCAGCTTGAGCTTTAAAAAGAACTTGACGTTTGTAACAGTACTTTTGATTGGTTAAGACTCATAGCTTGATCTCAATTTCAATCTCGTAATTTTAATCATACATCGACCTGAACTCTTGTTTCACTAAAGGGCCAATGCTTTGTCCATGGAACTGAGATTTTGGATTTGGATTTTTTTTTAACGTAGCTTTAACAATTTTTCAGTCATATCGCTACTCATCCCGGGATAAATAGCGATCAGATTAGTTGAAACTATATGGGCTACACTGTCAGTGATTCTGTGCTGTAATTTGTAATTGCATAAGAAAGTTGTAGTTGTAGAAGAAAGGGCATTAAATTCCTGTATTTATCATCAACCTATCGCGCAAATGAGTGAGGCAAGCGTACCATGCAAGAGTCCAATGTTTGCCAGTTCTTAGTCTAGGTTTCCTCCTATCACTCCGGATGCTTTTTTACGTTTAATGTCAAATCTGAAGTCCAGTGAAATAGCACAAAGGTACAGTGGACAATGATCTGTTAGTGTCTGGGAGTCACGTGGTAATCCAATCTTCTTTCCATTCACTGGAAAAGGTACAGCTTCAGCACCAGTATTTTGCGCATTACCGGCCCCTGATCTCAACTTTCTCAACTTATTATTCGTATGCCTGGTTAAGTCCTAAAATATATATCTTAGAATGTCGTGAACATGTTGTCCTGAAATATATATCTTTGAAGTTCATGAACATGTTGTAGTCATTTAATCTGAAAAGAGCATCGCTATTGTATGATATGGTCACGTGCTTCACAAGCATAGTACCGAGATCGTTTACCAAGAAATATTAGGATCGCCTTTGACCTTCATATCAAACGACACTGATACGCGTACTGATACATTGCGAATTAGTTTTGAAATTGTTAAGTAAGGTTTGTTCAGGTTTAATTTGTGACAAAATGGGGTGTTAGATGTAGGCTTCTCACCCATGCGACAGAGAAATCGTGCTTTTTTTTTTTACTAACCTTACTTTGCTTATCTCAGTTCGGTCGTCTCGGTCATGGTGTCCAATCGCTAGGAACTACTTTTATCAAGGAACGCAACCATTTTTTTTTTTTTTTTTTTTTTTTTTTTGCCAGATGGAGTTGTTTTAAAAGCAAACAGACGCCACACTTTCAGAAATGTATCAAAATAGTTTTGGAGGAGAGAAACAAATATCTTAAAAAAGATGAATATAAAATGTGATAAAGATAGAAAAAAAGAAAATGGACTACAATCTAGGGAACACCGCGACTCTTAAAGGTAGGAGAGGAAAAACTGTAAATATTTACTGGGTGACTATTCCTTATATACAGTAAAAGTTCTGGATGATGAAACTTTTCAAAATGTTCCTAAAAATGAACTAGTAGTTTGCCAAGATTTGCCAAAGCATGATACAGAAGATCTTTCCTTTCCTTCTCGATTATTGTCAACAAATGAAATACAAGTGTATTCGTTTGAGAAAATAACAAAATCAGGAGAAGAAATTTAAAACAATGTGAAACAGTCAAAGAGGACAGATTGAGAGAAGTGCACAAAGAATTTGATATAAAATTTTGTTTTTTTAACATGAAAATGTGAATACCAAATGTGAAACGTTGGACACATAAACTTCAAGAATATCTAGAGAAAAACAGAAATACGCTCTATACATTAAGTTCCAGCACCGTACCTCAACATCATTCTGTTTCCTTTCAGTTCGTCAGAATGATGGAAATGAATAAGAGCCAACAACATCGAGAGGTAGAAGGGCCTATATGCTGACTACAAAATTTGAATTTAAAGAATGATGTATGAACAAATAAATGATGCACACCGCACTTTAGTAAATTTTAGTTTGTTAAAAGAGAAATTAATTTGTGAATGAGTACCGAATACATGGAACAACCGATTTCCACAAAGCATTATGTAATAAACAAGAATCTTTATCACATAGCTTTACAACGTACATTATATTATAGAATAAAGAACTTGACTCGTAAAGCAATTTAAGGTATCTCCAATGTGGATAAGACAGTATACAAACGAGAGAGAGAGAGGCTATTTGGTATCCCTAGCTACATGGCTTTTTGGAGTTATAAAAGTGATTTTTGCGACCCCGACTATCCATTTTACCTTGCCCCTGTAACTCACGTTCATGCACCTGAGCCAAATGAGCAATGGTTTTTATTGGCAGCTGTTGGAGCAAGAAAGCATAACACCCTAATGACGACATTAACTATGAATGCAAACTTGCCAGATTTGCTTTATGAATGCACTAAAAACTAAAGCGTGAAAAAAATAGGAAACAACGTTCCAGGCACACCGGCTGTAGACATCACTGACCACAAAATTCCTAACTCTCTCAACAACTACCAACAACTTAGAAAGCGACCAGAAATGTATTGTGTCAAACCTGCTTTCTTCTAACTTTGCTAATCATCCCCCTAGTGTCCCAGTTGAATCAAAGATGTACACGCAATCAGACAGGACAAATCATTTTGCTTTTCAATCAGAGCGCACATTTACCAGTTCACACGTTATTCCACAAACATTTTTCCATGCGGCATATCATCGCACTTTTAACAGCAACAGATGACATATTTCCAAGACAAAAATCAAAATTTTCCAAGAAACCGTGAACTTGAAAGTTCAACACAAGGTTTCCGTGTGGGGACTGTGTTTGGATGGGTCTTTCATATACGCGGGTAATTTTATAATTAGTATCAATATAACACTAGTTATATACGCGATAGTGGCACAGATATCTAATTAACTATAAATAATTGAACACATTGTCACTCATGCTGCATTTTGCTCCTCGTTACAGTAGAAGTGTGTATCAGTATCGTATAATTATTTCCCATAGAACTTTCCTTAATTAGAATTGATGAAAATGATACATTTATCTTGTAATAATATTAATTATCTTTTTTGCCAACCTCATATAACATATATTAAGTGCAATAATACCTTAATACAATCAAACGTTTTTATCTTATTATTTTCTCACGCGTAAAAATAGTGAATTTCGGACGGACAGGCCAGGAAACAGGCCTCATTATCATATACGTATTAATGCGCCTTATTTACACAACATTTGCGCGTGACTTTAGACCTCTTCGCGCACTACTTACAATACGTAACAGTTGTAACTGTTAAGATGTTGCTGTTTGTGGGTGAGGGTGCATAAGCGGTGCATATAGTTGGATTCTACTGTTTGAATATTCTGATTTTCATTAAATATCATAAGACCCAATGACCTACAGATGAATGCGAAGAAACAGTAGTGACTGATGAATATTGTATCCGTTGAATATGCTAAACAATATTGCAAAAATGAAGAGTTTTTTAAAACTAAAACGGAAAGTATTGGGTGAGGAAGATAATCTACGATGGGGTTTGTTCCAATACAAATAAATCCAAGTCGCGGGTTTTTTATTTGTCTTCTAACGAAGCAGAACTTCGTGGGGTGACAAATGATGTAACCCCTTGAATGGGATTTCCTTTTCTAAGCTCAAACCTCACCAAAGATTCTGTTGGTATAAGAAGGTTGGTAGAAATCATTCAGTTTTGGTTGAGATAAAATATCATCGTCCAGGTTGTTTAATGAATGAGTCACAAAGACTTGTTCTTTCAAGCTTTCGTTCAAGTAGTCAATTGTCTTTAAATCTGTTTTCACTGCACTGGGCGATTCTTTTTTTAGTACTCTTCATACATATCGATATCTCCGATTGTTTTTTTTTAAAGCGCCAAAATACTGAAATAACTTCAAATTTTGTTTTACTTCCTGTCAAAACTAAATGCTCAGATAGTTTGCTCCTTCCGTTATACCTGTTGCTTTAACTCTTCATTTGTTTTATTATGACTAACAAAGTTTGATTCTGAGATCAGTTTTAATTTGATACGGCGACGGCTCTTTGAGAAAGACCTCTGATTCAACAAGCCAACTGATAACAGTAATGGAAAATATCCATTTCATTGCAAAGAATAGATTTAGCTGTTCGGTATTAAAATATTTCCGATTAAATAAAATAATACAAATGCTTCTACATCGATGACAAGAATGAAAGTACTGTTTCTGTTTATGATGCTTATTAAAACTATTGCGAATTTTATTTAAGAAACAACAAAAGTCTAAAGATGGAGACAATGAAGATATCATTACTGAATATTTCCAACACAACTCAAAATTAAAATCACTTACGATAGCAATTATACAGTATGTATCCCCAACGACAATGATAAATTGCTAAGTCTCTATTGACAGAGAACTATACTATAACTTATACAAATTACGGGTAATAAGAACCAACAGATTTATATATTTTTCTCGACCAGATCAACAATACTAACCCTACACTAATGGTTATTATTTGCATCACGTGCGTATAAAATTCCTTGATTTTCTAATTATTTTTTTTCCTTCACAGCTGTCACATTAAACAAAATTAATTATCTTTCAAAAACACGACTGATATCTATGTATTGTTCTTCAGTCATTACTATGAATAGAGTAGTAGTTGCTTCTATTTCTCAACTGTTCAACTATTGATCGTATCGTCTTATGTAATTTTTGCTGTTCATTTTTTATACTTTAAAAAATCTTTTCACTTGTAACCATGTCATCTTGCTGTCTTGGTCTTTTCGAGTTATTTCTTCCAGTTTGTAAACTGCCTGATTACCCAAAAATCTTGTGTGATTTTCAAACCTTTCTTCGCAAAAGTTTGGAAGATATTCCTTTGCTAACATTATTTAATAGTTCAAACTTTGACTATTTCACCAATTTTGAAGTCAGCGTTCCAAATGTATCTGTTTTCAAATAACTGAATAGTCTGATCCATAGTTTCGAACCGTCTTTTTCCTTGTTCTTTTAGCTAGAGTCAGGTCCAATGACCTCTAATGTGTATTATAACAATACATTAGATTTTGTAAAAGATCAATCCATAAAGTGGTTTCATTATGCGTGAAATACTTACAACATTTTAACCTTCAATGATCTACTAAAATATTCCACCCTATATGCACTTTTGTTCAAGTAAGTTGAAAAGTAAGCAATGCGTTTTTTAGGAACAAATCTTTAATATTTTGTTGTCAAACAGCTTTCCTTTTCATCAAACGTTGTTTTTTTCAGGCTTTCTTTCTTTAAAGATTTGGTTGAAACAATTACGTATATCAATCTCCCTTTATCGTTTCTACTTTTTCAGACAGAGCGTATTTTTGGAAGATATATTTATCTGCCAACGTGCTTTTGTAATATACAGGTGGATTGTGCTGTTGAACCATTCTTTCAGTTCAGTGTATATTATTTTCTTTTTATCGCGTGTAATTTGTTCCCACAAGAAAATCATATTAGGAAAATGGATCTTCATGTTCGCAGTTAAAATGTCTTAATATTTTGCTAGCGATTTAAAACGGTATAATTCCTTCTAGAGAATACTTTGCACTTGCAACCTGTCTTTAGGCTTTATCAACAATCCAACAGGGCAACCATCTACCAGAGTACCGTTTATTTTCTTCAATACCTATGAACGTATGAATGATTTCAGATTTATGTCAAGATTTGCCACTGATATGGTTGATTGAAAGACAGCTATTTCATATACTAAATGGGCATGTGTTGCTTTTCATTAAATTGAGTCTTTCTTAAATTTGGTATGCATTGACGAATTTACGAGATCTTGGATTTGAACTGTAAATCCAGCCATATACAAATTTGTATTGGTATCCACATCAAATGCTTCAATTATTCCTTTCTCATACCGTACATATTTAGCCATCATGCTATCAAGGTTGATCCTACTTATTTCAGTGTTATAATCATTACATTTAATCGCTAAATCCGCAACTTTTCCTAAATATTGCTATCGTTTTGATATTGAAATCAATAAATAATTTATTTTCTCTTGAATGTTATTTTGTAACACAACTAGCTATCAATGCACCTTTCTCTAACCAGAAAGTATAAACATACACACGTTATTATTTGATACTGATGGTGTTCCGTTATGCTAGACTCGTGTAATATTTGTATCACCTTTCGAAAACTGTTGACTATATCACAATATAGCGTTGTAGCTCTATTCAAATTGTTCAAAATATATTTTTCAAATTGTTTTGTTTTCGCCTTGGTAATTCACCATTTATACTAGAAGTCATGGGTCTGCTCGTGGTGTTCCCTTAGCAGCAGGGGGGGCGAATCGGACATTTTGTCCAATCGTTATTTTGCTTAATTATTACTTTCTGCACTCAACGATCTAGTGTCGTCAGCGCCTGGTAAAAAAAAAAACGACGAAGTCGTTGGGGGATCGTCCAAACGTCATTTGGTTTAATTAACACCTTCTGCGCGTTGATCCCCAGCGTCGTCAGCGTCCGGTAAGCACATCGACGACCGCGTGGATGTCATCGCCCCCTCTGCTGCTAAGTGGTTATTTACAATGAAAGTCTTTATGATCTTACAAACAGAGTGATCACTAACTCCTCCTCTTGCAGATCAATTAGGTTATTTGACTGATCGGTAATTCTAAAATTAATTCTCGTTAAAAACCGATCATGGCATCGCATATAGACCGGATTAATCGGACTCTCAACGATTAAAAATCCCGGAGGGGCTGTTGGTGAAAACGAATAAAGGATATACCCCTGTTGAGCTTGATTTGATTGCTTGGTATCCACCTGATAACTCCCTTCGATAACATCACACACTAGATTGATCGCTATCACTGATGCGATATTTACGTTGTATGGAGCAATATGCCTACCACCATCTCCGTTATCGTGTCTGAGGATAGTTGATGGGGGGGGGGGTGTCCGCGGGTGGATTCTCAGGCCATCCTAGTATGGTTCTTATTGAACTGTTATAAATATCAACCATATACCCCGGTGTGCTTATTTCAATCGTCGACGATAACGTCGGTTCATGAACCGTAATAGCGATTTTTGATTCCTTTCCTGTGATCGATTTTATCCTGCGTTGAAATTCTTTATTGATTTGCTCTATTTGGTATGACCCAGTTGGTATTGTAACCTCCTCCCAGTTTGGGGTCCCATCGGGTTTATTTGTCCGTGCAAAAACCAGCGAGTTATTAGGTTGTTGTCCGTTAAATGCGTCCGCTCGGATATTAGGCCAACTGTGATATACTCGCAATTTTGCCAGCGCTATTTCCTTTACTGGAACCGGTGATGGGAAGTTCACACTGAATTCTGGCTTCGTTGATGTTATCGATATCATACTTGTTTGTACCGGAGTGGTGTTCTCCGCGATCCGCTGAAGTAATTGAGACCCTTCGGGGTTCAGCGACATTATTATTATTCGTTGTTTTTAGTGTCTAATTTTAACAACCAGGTGGTTTCGGCTTCCAGTTGAAAATCCTCGATTTTTGACATCGCGGAGCTATATAACTGGACCATCGTGGAGAATTCAACATCGGATACGAACAAATTATCAATCGATAACGAGATCAACCCGGATAATTTCGAGTATGCGTCGGATACTATTTGATGTTTTACTGTATACTCGTTGAGTTTTTTCTGAAAACACGATGATATCTTCCTAGTGATTGCGTTGGCAACTCCAGCAACTGTTGTCATTGCGGAGACAGCGATTGGAACAGCGATCGGGGTTATCGTGGTCACCGTGGATAAAATAACACCGGCGCCAGCTACTATACCCGACACCGAGTACACGACCGCGTCGATGGCGGTTATTTTACGACGGTATTTTTTTATTTTTACACGGTATTGTTCGGAAAGCGTTTTCAAGTTCGCGGAAAATTCTTTTGCGGTATCGAATCGATATTGATGTGACGTCGGTGATACCTCTGATTCAACTTCCTTGGTGGTCATTTTTATTTTAAAAGAGCTAGTGTTTTTAATTACTTAGATTCGCTGCAAATTCCACATACCATGTAATGTTTGCCCGGGCTAGATTTCTATCAACGGCATAAATTGTAAACTGTTCAGTTGCGTTCTTGTCTATAATTGTTGATATTGTATTGTTAAACCCGGATGAACTCGACGATAATATATTAAACTGCATCATTGAAACCAGTGTCAATCGATAAATGCCCTTAACAGTTGCGGTGATATTTACTGTATTCTGTGTAGGAGTCCAATCGAATGATCCATGCCGAATTGTGTATACTGTGTTGATGATGTTCTCATGAGGGATTTTTATTTTTTCGAATTGCTCTGCTACTCTCGGTAGTCCGTCTTTAATCGCTTCAACATCAGTTTTAATCGTTCCTATTTCCTGTATATGCGTGTCCACATCTTTTTTGTTCGCTGCAACATTAGTTTTGATTGTTTCTATTTCCGGTGTATTCTCGGTTATACTTTTTTTGTTCGCTGCAACATCAAGTTTGATTGTTTCTATTTCATATGTATGCACGTCTATGCCTTTTTTGTTCGCTGCAACATCAGTTTTAATTAATCCTATTCCCCGCCAATATGCGTCTACATTTTTTTTGTTCGCTTCAATATCAGTTTTGATTGTTCCTATTTCCTGTGTATGCGTGTCCATATTATTTATGATCGTTGTAACATCAGTTTTGATTGTTTCTATTTCCCGTTCATGCGAGTCTACATTATTTATGATCGTTGCAACATTAGCGCCGATTATTTCTATTTCCCGTTCATGCGCGTCTACACTCCTTTTGTTCGTTGCAACATCAGTTTTGATTGTTTCTATTTCCTGTCCATACGCAGTGATATCATTTATAGTTATTGTGATTTCATCCGGTTTGGCATTTTTTTTACCAAGGAATTTATCAAAGTTGTCATCGATCCTGTTAACATTTTTTCGTAACGAGGTAAATTGGCCCGACAGCGTCGTAAACTCCAAAATAGTATTTTTTATTGTTGCAAGATTCGGTTCGGTTACCGTCGGGGTTCCAAAAAAACTAGCGGTAGTGAGTTGTATATCGGTGACAGATTTTTTCACCTCGGTGGCAGATTTTTTCACATGCGCGTCAAGTTCGATCACGGATTCATTCAACCTTATAGTACCGTCTCGGATTAATTCTATTATTCTCTCTATCTCCACTATATGTTTACCTGATCTGAGTCGTCCGTCGCTGGTATACAGCGCGATAGCGTTCTCGGCGGCATCACGCTGTCGTATTAAAACGTCATTCAGTGACACATTACCGGATTTCAATTTACCCTGGCGGTCTTGAAATACAACTATTTCGCCCGGGTCAACACTTGTTAGATTCAACATATCAGCGATTTCATCCTCAATTAGTTTTTTTATGTCGACGGCGGTCGTTTCCGCGGATTGTTTCAGCGCCGAAACCGGTCGCCCCCAGATATCAATCATTATTATTGTAAATGTTATTCTCTAAAATCCGTTGAGCTTCTACAACCCCACTAGTGTATTCGTTTACAACCACATGAGGTGGTTTCCGCGATGATGAAATCGCCGCGAGTACGTTCAATACCTCACGGCCACATATCGGTGGGTCACTTAATTGCTGTGTTGGCAGCGTGGAATAAAAAACCCGGGCTGAACACGCCCGGACATACCGCATGAACTCTTTCGGCGGGGCTAACCCGTATGAATCAAAATAGACGATTGCACGCGGATCAATCGCGTACGCAACCCAATGAGTTCCCGCTCCGGAGGACCCATCGAGGTTAATTATGCCTGTTTCAGTATTCCTTGGGGCCGCCGGTAATTGATCCCTCATAAAAACACCTCTGAAGTTTTTTTATCGCTAACGCGTTTGCGGCGTCTATTAAATCAAAATTAGACATGGGAGTCATTGACTCAGGAGTCATTGACTCCCGAGTTAATAAACGGTTCCCGGTAGTCTTAGACCCTTTCCCGAGTACCATGAATACGGGGTTCCCGGTAGTCTTAGACCCTTTCCGGCTACGGGTCGTTTTTTTTTGTAGCCTTTCCCGGTTGCCTTCTTCAATGCCATCCCCGCCGCGGTACCAACGGCCCCCAACGCAGCCGCCTTAGCCACTGCTGGGGCCGCCGCGGCAATCAATGCCGGAATCGCAGCTAACAGCGGAAATATCCCACCGGTCTTTTCCATGTTTTTAATTGCTGCGGCTGAAAAATCTATTTGAACTCCCTTTTTATTCTTCATCGCATCATTGAAATGTTTTATTTGACGCGCCGTCAACGATATCTTATGATTACCACCTGCCATCTGCGACGGCTTCAGCGTTATTGTGGTCCCGCATTGTTTAGCCGACTTTGATCGTAATTTCTTGACTTGACCATTAGTCAACTCTACACTGACGACACTATACGACATTTTATTGTAAACGCGTTTGTGTTTTCAATTACATGTTTTCTACTGGTGCATCAATGATTCTCATTCGTCCACCAACACCTTCTAGCAGCATTGATTTATCGCTGAGAATGACAGCAACCGCTCTATAATTAACACCACCCGGGGCTATATGAGCTCGGAAGTGTATATCAACGACGGATTGTCTCGTTAAATCAAGATGTTCCAACGAAAAATAATAAATCGGATACAGGTTTTTAAAATCAAGTTGTGATATTTGCAAACCAGTGTCGACGTTTTGATCACGACCCATATACGACAGCAATCGATGATACACACGTGCGATATGGTTGTCGCCGTAATTAAGCTGTATATCCTCGGATGGTTCCTGTTGTCCGTTTATTCTCAGCGAAACATCCCTGACTCCTAATTGATCAAATATCATATGGCTGCGTTCTTGACTACCCAATCGTTCCCTATTCTGCAGCGCTATGAATATATGACGCGGGGCTGAAACACCCTGTTTTGACGCCAGGTGCCATGTAAACGTATCGGCGACGTTATCCTCTTTAGCATCAGTTGTTACCGCTAGCCAACTCAACAACGATTTCCCTCCCTGTTCCATAAATGCTAACAATCGTGCTTCCGTGGTAACTGATGGAGTCAGCACCGGCATCCACAATGCCATTTTAGTTAAAACGACTTTACCGGCAGCGACGCCAGCAGCACGCCATATTGCATTGTTATCATCGCCCCTTCGCGTCAGCGCGATTGTATGCTTAGCCCCATAGACAACTTTTCTGACATTTCTGCAGAATCCAAATATGTGATGGAGTGGAATCGCGCATGAAAACTGTCGGCGTGGTCCTTGCAACATTCCTACTCGTGCTGCGAATCCTAGATTGTAATCATTGTTGGTGCTTTTTATAATATTGAAATTAGCGCCTGGTCTTGCTCTGCGGTCTGGATTGGCTGCTTCAGCCTGTGGGTCAACTGCGGTATCTCTTTCCGCCAGCACGTTAACGTACTGAAGATGGTCAGCGTTATTGGTGGTGTCCTTCGAAAACATCATAGATGGGCCCGCCGATCTTGTATAATCATCCGAGTATCTCGCCAACCCAATTATCGTTGTTGCAACATCAACCTCGCGTTCTATTGATTCAATTTCTCGCCCGTCAATAAGATATCTGGCGCTCTCAAATAACGCCATGATACCGTTGTTGACGAAGCCAACTCGAACACGATGGTCATCTGCGTATGGTGCATTATCGGCGGCATTTGTCACGAGTTCTCCCTCGATTTCGATAAACGCTTCACACGGCAAAAAATATTTACTGGTATCTTGGACTTGAAGTTCAATTCGCGATCGTAGGTCGGGTTGCGCTGCATAATAAGAATAAAATTGATAATCACGGACAGAATCATCCCTGCGCACTGGGGCGTCCATATCAAACGCGGGATCAGCGGTTCGCGCAAACATTCTATTATTTATCATGTTGATGTTTTCAATTGAAATCCATCAACGTCGTTTTCGTCGTAAATTCTTTGAATTTAAACCACTCCCCGCTATCGCGTTCATGAGCGCGTTGGTTGCCGCATCGGCGGATGGCGAAGTCGCCAACGACTGAGTCGTCGCCAACGACTCTAGTTTTTCTTCCACGGCGTTATTTATTACTTTACTGACATTTGCAGGCATCACTGTCGTTGATGGCATTACCGGTGGTTTCTGTTTTCTTTTTGAAAATCTCTTGGATTTCACCAACGACATTAGTTTGTCCCGCGCGGCTGAAAGCGCCTTTCCGGCAACATCTCCAATAGCGCTGATTCCCTTATCACGAATAACATCAATAGCCTTCATTCCTAATTGTTTGGCTAACGGCGCTACTTTTGGAGCCATTCTTGTAAATAACCCCGCAATGGTGCTACCGAGACCATCTCCATAGTAGGCGCGGTAAACAGGTAATCGCGAGTTTACCACGTAGACGAGTACTGGTTTATCATGGTTGTAGTGTATGATCATCCTTATTAAAACACCAGTTTTCCAATTAATCATCCACGAGCTCGTCTATGAGCGTTCGATATGCATTAATGTCCATAATACCGCCTGCAAATAACCGCTTGCAAATATCAGCGGCCTCATTGATTATTTCCGGAGAGTTATTTCCGGCTCGTTTTCCTCCGATTAGTACTTCCAGCCGTGATATATCACTGAGAACACTATTAGGACAGGTAACGCCGTAGGATTCTTTACCAACAGAGTATCCTTTTCCTTTTTTTGGTGTTATACTCTTAACTTCCTTGTGGAATGCGTCGTAATCGGATTTACTACGATGTGGTAATGCATCTTTATGTTTACTCGCTAAATACACTATTCTTGCCCAGTCCTTTAACGACTTTATATTTTTCTCGTAACCGCTATTGATATGCTTCTTATCTCGTATGCTCTTAGCAAAATTGTTGGCAGCAAAATTAATTAATTCTTCCCTGTTGCTGAAGCCTCTAATTTCATCTATTGTGCTCTTCTTGAGTACAATACGGGGTATATTCCCCTCTTTTTCTTCCGGTATTTCTTCTTCTGGTGTTTCTTCGGGTATTTCTTCTTCTGGTTCTTTCGCAGTAGCACCTAATTCTTCCTCGTCGGCCATTGTAACATAAGGTTCTTGTGGTTCGGTTATAGCGAGTGGTGGTGGCCTCCGTGTTGTAGCAGCCGCTATTTTTGCAGGGAGTGTTTCTAAAGACCTTTTTGTTTGTTTTGTCTCTGCCGCTATCTTTTCAAGCGCACCAAGAACGGGTACAGTTGCCGCCGTAACATCCTTAGTCGCTTTAGTTACCGGGGCAAATAACTGTTCACTTCCAACAGCAAAATCAGTTTGCATTTGTTGTCGCGTTTGAAGTTTCTCTCTCACTCTGTCTCGTAACGGTATAAACTTTCTAAGCGCTGCTAGCCGCTCTCTGGCTAGCCGAGTAGTAAGTGATTCACCTACCATTATTGTAAATTGATCCGCAATTTTCTAATTTTCCGCCGAGTGTACCATCGGGGGCTCCACGGAGTTTTCGTCTATAATCCTTCTAATGTTTTTGATCTTACTAGAAATCTCCCGGCGTCGTTCATAAACACGTCCGAGTTTTTTTCGTATTATTTCAACGGCAGTAAATAGTCCAATGAATGCATTTGCGTCATTGTGGTACAAGTTTTCATTGATCGTATGTTGTAATCGTTTTATAAAAAAATACTCGCGGGCCAGGGTAAAACGCCCCCGTTTTGATTGCTCGTTAATAATTTCATAATCGGATAATATTTTTTCACTGTCGAGACCATCAGATAATTCAATTCCTTGATTTTTTAATTTTGAAATCTCGGCTAATATATTATTGATGTCTTCGATATTCATTATTCTTATAAAACATCTTGTTTTTAAATAAAAAGAAAAATGAAACCCCGTGTATCAATTCCGAAGGTGTTTAATAATTCGTTAGACGTGACCTCGTCAGCGCCATAGGCGCCGGTGACTTCATCACTCGCTGATTTCTGTTATATATGAAAATCGAATTCTATGCCCGGTCTTTTTTGAGATCGCTGAATTCTGTATTCCTTCTGCAACAAATCGTATTGAGGCGATATAAATGTCAAAATATTTTCCTGCCTCATTCATCGACTGAAATATTTTTTCCTCGTGAGTTGTTGTATCAAATGACTTTACGGGTTTTGCTTTCTTTGGGTATTTACCGGTTTGGCCTTTTTTGGTATTCTGACTTTGCGAGATAGCTTGCAAGTTTGTAAGAGAATTATCAGTCTTATTATTATTAATATGATCAATCACAAGCCCATTTTCGATTAATCCGTTGAATGCTTCAAATACAATCCTGTGAACATAATACTTCTTTTTTCCGGCACCAAACATCAAATACCCCTGATTACTTACGGTACCAACTGGGTTTTTTAGTCTACGATTTCTAACAATGCCGTCGCGAGATGCCTCGTAATTGACGACCAGGGGATGCGGCTGAAATTCTTGGTCCATTTGTATAATAATACTACTTGTCTAATTTATTATTTGGTTTAATTATGAATCTTTCAACGTAGTCTTGGGGGGTTTTGATGACGAAGTCGGCGGTGGGGTCAATGACGGCGTTTTTAATTCGCTTGTCATAATAGCGTTTTAGTTCCCTGTATCGCTTTCCGCCACAATTGATACACAACTGCGATTTTCCTCTTACACCGACGTGACAAACCAAGCACGGGAGGGGGCCAAGAGAACCATTACGAACGCTCTGTAAATGGTACCCGCAGAATTCACCTCTACATGATTTATTGCACGGAGTTGTCGACCCAATCATCAACCATTTGCAGTGATTCATTATACTATATTCTTTCATTTAAATACTTGTTTTAATTATATGGATGAGTTTGAGAGATTAGCAGTAATTAAGCCCTGGAAAAATATTAAGTTCAATCTCGATAGAGTCCTCAAGGACACACCAAAAGCGTTAATAAACGATAGAACCCTGTTGAGTAAAATACGCGATTGTATCAATGAATTCAAGCGTGATGGTGCATCTCATAGTTGGTCAACATTTCGAATTGATGGTGTTGTTGATGCTACCATGAACGACAACCGCGCAGCAACGATAATATCACAACTTGACGGTAAAAGGTATTTCTTCAGAGTAAAATTCATTGTCCGGGTGGAATCAGGCGATTGGATCATACGTGATAAATTTGAACCAGTTCTCAGCGACAAGAAAACAGTCACTGTCAGCCGCGACTCCAAGCCGGGGTTGTTAACCGGAATTGATAGACCATACTATGAACGAGCGTATCCTGAAACAGCAGTTGTTTATGGAATATACCCGTTAAATAAGAAACCTGATATCGGAAAACTGAAACCGATGAAACAGTCAACTGGGATAAATTGTGTAGCAGAACGAATAATAGAGCATTTTACAAATGCATGTCGAGGAAACAAATTGACTGATTTACGACGTAGCAAAATCAACCAGTGGGAACTAACCGTAAAAGAGCGTGGAGCAACCATCAGCGACATAGCGAGATTAGAAACATCGCTGAGATTTCCAATAACCGTTACAACGATAACCGGTGAAGTATTATACGAATCGAAGTATAAATCGAAGGGAGCCCCAATCAAAATTATCGATCATAACGAACACGCATGGACGCCCGTGATCACAATATTTCCACGGGATAGAACAGTAAAGTATATACCCGAAGAATTCCTGGGAGAACAATTCTCCAAGGATGGTTTTCTCGCGGAGAGGAAACTATTTGATGCTATTGCCTACTTATGTAAAAACGACCCTGTATCAGTGTGGTTACTTCGCAGCGCTGAAAACGATGCGGATACCTTTGATCAGTTTGTAAGACCAAACGGCGAATTATATCGCACTGAAGCATTTCACAACAGGATGAAAAAAACCGCCATAGAATTTGAGGAGCATGATGAACAACTGCTAACAAATTGTTTTACGATTCCATCGGTTGTAGCTCATGTTGCAGCAAGGAAAAATGCGTGGAGACCAACGCGCAGGGAATTTCTGCCGGATGTACAATCCAGTTGTTTGGAGTATTATCACGGTGGACTATGGAACACTGAATACAACCGCGACGCTATGATCTCGGTTGATATGGTTGCCTGTTATCCAGCGAGTTTTCTCGGGTATGGATCTGCCGCTGAGTATTTCAAACGATTTGGACACCCCAGACATGAAATGACTCGTGTTGCTATTAATGGACCACTGCCTGATTTTGATTTAACCGGATTCGCTCGCATAGTATCATTTGAATTCGCGGCAGGACTTCATCGCTGTTGCTATATTTGGATCGGTAGACACATGTCTGAAAAGAAGTGGCTGCCAATAGCGCTGCTACGGTATATGATTGATTGTAGCATGCTAGTTTCGTTGATTGTCAGTGATGCGATTATATCATACCGGGCGCAGACTGAAGTCTGGTTACCAGAACCGGAGCGTCTAGATAGCATAATTGACGAGTCCAGAAAAAACATTGATGCCGACGAGGAATATATCATCGAATGGTCCAGGAGGATATTTAACCAACGAAACCGCGAGGCAAAAGATCTCGGTAGAAGAATAATTGGTAAGTTCACACAAGGTGGAAAAAACCACGACTACAAACGATATTGCTCACGGCTGATTATAGATGACGCAGAATATGATTTCGTAATCAAGGACGCAGTGGCAAAAAATAGATACGTGAACTGCAAAACAGCTTTCTTGTCCAATGGAACGAGGTTGGGTACAGTTGTTACCTACAGCGATGGAGACAGCCCGGCGTATCCACATTTGAGGGCGTCTATGCTGGGTTACGCCGCTATTAATTTATTCTCGATGATAAATAGATTCCCCGACACCGCGGTTAGAGTAGCCGTTGATTCGTTTTATGTTAACGTAGCGTATAAGGAAAACGTAGCCGGGTTTACTAGTCCGGACGAGAGTTGGGGTACATGGAGAATTAAAAACGAAATACGACGCGATTATTCCCCGTCAGCAGATGTCACCGTTGAAAACAATTACTTACGCGGTGATAAATTATCAGAATGGTCTAATGCACCACCGTGTTCTGATCCAATTTGTAGACACAAAACAGTTTATTTAAGCGGCTGTGGCGGGTCAGGAAAGACGACTCGGGCAATTGAATTATTTCGAACGCGGGCAAGTATAATCGTGCTTACACCGACCCATAGACTAGCGCGAGAGATAAAACAACGAAATGTTGACGCCGTTACTTATCACAGCTTTTTTCGATACAGCGGCGGTGAGTGGACTCCTGATCGAATGGGTGAAAAATTTATTCCTGGGGTTATCATTTGGGATGAGATATGTACTGTTTCGTTAGATGTTTTACAAATGTTTCTTGATTGGTTGGTGCTCGCGAATACAGCGGTGATCATGTGTGGCGACCATGGCCAACCACCACCATTTGTCGGCGAGGGTCCACATGATTGGTTAAGGGGTTTTGTGGACTATTATGAAGAAACCGATACTGATTACCGAGCACTTGATGAACAACTGCGCGAGGTTAAAAAATTAATCAGATTACAGCCGGATAGAATTCAGTGTGAAATAATCCGCGAGGTAATTCCGGAAACGCCGTTGAATGAATTCTGGGAAACATGGAGACCAAACGATTTGATTGTAGCGAGTAGAAAGATAGTCAGAGACACACTTCAGCGGAAGTTGTTTACGTTGCATAAGGAAAAGTTTCCAACGCGCCCAGTGCCGTTATGTTATAGACCCGCGGACACACGGCGGCAAAACATTGAAGTTGAAATCCCGGGCCCGACAGCGTCGGGGGCAAAAAAACAAATTCTCGTGCTGAATGATATCGTGCTCGTTGATATCAGCGTCGTCGAGGACGCGCTACGTGCTGATAAATCCCCGTGGACGCTAGGATACGCAACAACAATACATTCCTCGCAGGGACTAACCATCACGGACACAATTGTTTGGATAGTTGATAATCGCATCGAATGGTCGAATCTAGTCTATCTTGCAGTGTCCCGAGTACGAAGGATAAATCAGCTTCGAAGAATTGTTATTGACGGAGCCGGTGACGGAGTCACTGACGAAGCCGGCGACAAAGTCACCATCGATGCAAGCGTCATTGATAGAAAACTCTCGGGTTACCGCCAACAGGATAAAAAAAAACAGCGGCGTTTTGATATTGATGCCGAATTAATAATCTCGCTACGACAACAACAGAATAATCACTGCGCGAGTTGCAATTGTATAATGAGTTGGCGTTATTCGGAGAAAGACACTCGCCAATTTACCGTGGATAGGATCGATAACAGTCTCGGTCATGTCAAAAACAATGTGAGGTTGACCTGTCTTGAGTGCAATAGACGCAACGGCGCTAGTTAAGACCACGTGGGGGCAATTGAGTATCGTTAGGTATCACTTGTAGTTGCTCGCGTGTAAATCCGCGCTGAGGAGCAGTTGAATCCAGTCTGTAGATCGGTGGTCTACCAGTTGATCGTGTTATCGTTGATATGTTATGTGTGGTAACACTCCAAATAGGATCAGTAGCTCTTTTTTTACCGCCTTCAAGCTCTCCTGGTTCATATAGATATCTAACAGTGACATCGCCGAGAATCGGCTTGGAAATGCTATTTATTTTTGATTTTCCGGGTATATACTCGTATTTAATCGCGTCGCTGGGCTTCATGTTGATTGCTCGGGTAATCTCGTTATTTAACGCTGCAATTACACCTGGCAACCTTTTAACCCATTCACGAGATCGTTTTTCTTGGATGAATTCCTTCGCGTATTGATATCCAAATAACCGTTCAGCGAGAGTCCGATTGAATCGTTCAACAATTGCCTGATCACGATGTAGTGCAGTATGACCTCGTCGTATCGCGACGCTATGATGTTTCAGCGTTGATAAAACAGCGCCGCGAAATTCACTACCGGGATCAACTTGTAATAGATTTGGCCAGCGCAGAGGGCCTCTTCGATAAATTCTTTCAAACGCAGCGGCTACTTCAGTTGCCGACTTTGTTTTTAACGGCTCCGCTTGTTTGTATCGACTCGCAACATCAACTACGGTTAGCGCGTATTTGTAACCGTTGTCATGCGGCAAAAATAGTATATCAGCCTGATGAACTTCATTAGGTACGCTGACATCAAAGCGCGAGAAGTTGATTTGTTTAGGCGGTGGTAGATAGATTTGCCATATAGCCTGTTTGGATAACCAATTAGCCGCAGTGGTCTTTGTTACCTTTGCAGCGCTTGCAAGCTTACCAATTGCGGCCTTCCCCTTCCAGTATCCTCTCGGAGAATAATAGATGGATTCCATGTTGTTATTATAAACGCTATCGTTTTCAATTACCAGCGCCAGAAGCTCCGCTTCCAATCATTAATTTACCTTTCATAGCCGATTTTACCAACCATGAGGCCAATTTTTCTTTGACGGATTTATCAGGAATAGCATTTAATGCGTGAATTAATTTTACATCCGCGATATGACGCTGTTGCAGATCGCTACTTTTGTAAGCAACATCATGAGCATGACACGCCTTATCGATAGCGTTTATTGGATACTCACCGGGTTTGGGCTGATTTTGATCATCGAGTCTAATATCTAATCGTGTTCCGGGGCCACAGTAGCTATATCCTGGGAGGTGTTTTTCTCCTGGATACTTTGCCCACGGTGTTCCGGGGAGTTTTGCCAATTTGGCTGCGATGTCACCTCCTCGCTTTTTTTTAAAACATCTCCGGGTCTAATAGAAATAAATCTAAATTTCTTTGTACCGCATTGTACACACTTGCCAGTAAGGGCCGATCTGTTATTTCTTGTTGTAGCGGTTGTCATATCATTTGTGCCAGTACGTACTCTACACTTCACACAATATAGATCCATAATTTATGTATAGAGATATGAATATAATTGATTTTTCGGCGACTAAAACAAGAGAACCAGTTAAGCATGTTGCAGCGTTACCAAACTCGATCCGGATGATTATCATCGGACCATCTGGATCCGGCAAGACGCAATTGTTACTCAATTTAATAATGAGATGGATGAAGTGGGATAAGTTGTATTTGGTTGCTCCTAGCGTGGATGATCAACGATGCTACGAGGTGTTGAAAGATTTCAACGAGAATGCATCAGCGATCGCTAAAAAAAATGTTATTGAGTTTATTACGGATATCAATGATGCACCGGGTATTGATGATATTGATGGCGACGTTAACAATCTAGTCGTGTACGATGATGTTATGTTAGACAATCAAAAAAACCCAGCTAGGATATTTTCCAGAGGCAGGCATAAAAACACTGACGTGATATATGTCACTCAACGATACACTCAGATTCCAAAAGTAATTAGAGACAACTGTAATATTCTTGCTGTGTTCAACGGCGTTGATACACACACGCTACGAAATATTTGGCAGACATGGTGCGGCGGTGACATGGACTTTAATGTTTTTCGAAACTTTTTTAGTCATGCTCAGTCGACCCCACATGGATTCGTAACGATAAATTTACATGATCCTCGGACACGATATCGTATCGGACTTGACCAAATATTCGGTTAGTTGTAAATAATTTTCATTGTAAGCAGCAGAGGGGGCGATGACATCGACGCGGTCGTCGATGTGCTTACCGGACGCTGACGACGCTGGGGATCAGCGCGCAGAAGGTGTTAATTAAACCAAATGACGACGCGACGATCCCCCAACGACGTCGTCGTTTTTTTTTTACCAGGCGCTGACGACACTAGATCGTTGAGTTGCAGAAAGTAATAATTAAGCAAAATAACGATTGGACAAAATGTCCGATTCGCCCCCCCTGCTGCTCCCTTGGCACTTTTGTGCAGGAGTTTGTTCTGAAGCATCATCACAGCACTCTATACTGACTTCTGGTGATTCTAGGGCTGGTCGGCTTGGTGTCAGGATAATGTGACTGGGTGGGACATCATGCTACATGTCTGCGGCATGATGCCCCCTCAGTGCTAGACATCACTATAAACTGTCACACTGAAGACATAGTAGAGATATGACTGAACAATTGTTAAAGCTACGTTAAAAATACAAATCACACACACACACACACACACACACACACTTCTGGTGATTCAAAAATATTCAAGCGTGCTTGACTTTTATTGTACTCAAAGACAAAATGGCAATGACAAAAATAATACAAGTGTACTCGCACTCTCATGTCCAATCTACGTTTTTCAGTATGCATTATGCTATATTTTGTTATTAGTTAGTGTAGTGTCCTCTAGAAAATGGTCTTTAAGCTTTATCAACAATCCAACAGGGCAACCATCTGCAAGAGTACCGACCGCTCCGGTGGCCTAGTGGTTAGAGCGTCCGCCTCGGATGCGGGAGGTGGTGGGTTCCATCCCCGGTTGAGTCATACCAAAGACTTACAAAAATGGTAATGTCTGCGGCATGATGCCCCAGTGCTAGACATCACTATAAACTGCCACACTGCAGACATCGTAGAGATATGACTGAACAATTGTTAAAGCTACGTTTAAAATCCTAATCACACACACACACACACACACACACACACACACACACACACACTTCTGGTGATTCATAAATATTCAAGTGTGCTTGACTTTCATCAGCAAAATGGTAATGATAATAATAACACAAGTGTACTCGCACTCTCATGTCCAATCTACGTTTTTCAGTATGCATTATGCTATATTTTGTTATTAGTAAGTGTAGTGCCCTCCAGAACGATGCTATACTCAGAAAATAAATACTGTGAAGCTTCTATGCGTAACCATGGAAAAAATTGTGCAATAATAGTTCTTCACACAGAGCAGTTCTGTTTGCCAACAATGGTTATAATGTAACAGATTTTCCAACCGACTGTCTATCTCTCTGTTTATGATTTTGTTTTAATATCTAAGTCAGTCAAATAGTTTTTAAAAAAAATTGTGTTCGAACCTCAAAGAGCCTAAATAATGCTCTAAATCATTTCGACTTCATATTAAATGGCAACGCAGCACTCTCACAAAGAGAGGAGGTTCGAGTTGACGCGGGGTCTGCTGTTTTTTGTGGATCTTTTTGTATTTGGTGAATCTAAAGCAGGGTATGGAAAAGTCCGGCCCGCTACAGGGTTTTATCCCTTAATTTACATCATAATTTGTGGCTTTAAAAAATCACTTATCCGGCCTGCCCCCTGGAGGAAGTTGCCCATGCCTATTCTAAAGCAAGCAACGGTAATTTCATCTCATACCTCGAATTTAACCATCAATCTGGAAAACAGTAAATGCAGAGTGGTGGTGAATTGCTTACTGAGATGATAGCTGTTTCGAAAACTATGGAATTTAGGGTAAAGTGTGGGGCAATAGTTTTTTCAAAGTTTTCATTCTTCAAGATCACGTGCATGTTGGAGACTCTTCTAGGTACTGCTAACCGATTTATGGATCCAACAATAACAATCTGTTCTTACAGCTATGCTATTTTTAATTCCTTATTTATGTTTGTTGTATTGACTTAGTTCGATGCAAGTTGTTTATTGTAACTTTACTACGTGTACAATAAATAATTGGACCGGATTTCAGGTGACATACCTGTAAGCGTATATGTCGTATTACTATAAAATCGATTGGTGATCTAAATAGCGATTGCAATAACACAATTTATAGCTGTTATGAAAGTGCAATAAAAAGCCATCACATATTAAAGGGCAATGTTTAACTAACAGCTCTTAAAATATAATTTATAGCTCACCGTTGACAAGATTTAGGTCTACATCATCAAATGAAATTTGTGTTTTAAGTGTTTTGAGTTTGTAAATGTATACAAGTACTCTGTCGCCACAACATTAAATAATACACGGACTAAAAAGGTACAAATAAAGTGCATAGCGTCAGGCATGTTACTCATCTGTACGGATAGTGGCATCATCATAGCGTACAGGTAACAAGCTTTCTTTGCATTTTCCTGTCCCGAGTTCGATTTCAGGTTTTGAAACGTGCACATATGGTAGTAGTAGTAGTAGTAGTCGGAGTAATAGTCTATCCAAAGTCTGTGGTTTCCATTGGTTCCTTGTGTTCTTCTTTTTCAAGGACCTGACGTTGAGATTGCAGCGCATCAGTTATAAACGAATGTAAAATGAATGTCGCTAAAACTTTGAGTTCTCTTAAACAAGTTCACAATTCACAGAGCAGATACATATGTTGAAACTTTAACGTGGCGTCCAGTTTTATGGGGCATTAAATATTTAGGTCAAGATGACATTTTGACCAATTATAATTGTACCGAAATAGTTCAGTCATTTAGAAGAAAATAGTACGGATCACGTATATATGCTTCCCCGTGTGAGTGTGCTTGTAGGTAAGTAATGTAAATCAGAAGAAACTTCAAACTAATATTTTCTGGACAATGTTGCATTTTGATATAGTCATTTGCTGCATGTATTCAACCTTGTAAAAATAAACGCATTTTCATGATTGTATAGTTAGTGTCAGCCTGAGCACCTATGCTGCTGCCCCTAGCAAATGAAAACTCCAGTCTCGCGGTGCCAAAAAACAATAGCATCCTGATGCCCGGATTTGGAAATCTGATAGTAAGCATCTGGTTTTGCTCTATGATGGTTGAATTACTGGTCACAAGAATGGTATTCTGGGCTCCCTTAGCACCAAGCTCGGATGGGGAGGAATGGGTAGAATTTGTTGGCGTATTGAGAAATCGTTATATGTAATGTATTATACTTATATAATGTTGTGCAACGGAAAACTTTATATTCGGTCTAAACCTCCTTATATTGCGTGCAAACTTCTTTATAATGATGAGCAAAGACGAAACATTCGCAGGAGCGCGAAGGGGCTTAAGGGGGATATAATGTCTCATGGGGCGGATTAAGGCTCACTGGTGCCCTAAGCACTGACAAATCTTGGTGCCCCCCTCTTTTCCACGTACACCTGGGAAGATAACCCTAGGGTGCACCATGATCAAGAAACAGAACATTATGATCAATTTGCACTAGTTTTATCAATTTTTTTTTACAAATCTTCATTCGTTTTTTTTCTTTTCACCCTTTTCTCAACTTTGTGGTGCCCCCTTTGGCCCTGGTGCCCTAAGCACGTGCTTAGTCTGCTTAATGGTTAATACGCCCCTGATTATGTCTCACTACACAGGTACATCAGGCGCCGTAGCACGACGTAATGGCTAAAATTCTGAGACGATTTCTGGACTATCTTTTATTTAGACCTTTACTGTGCAATTTGTTTTAATAAAAAAAAATCGATTTATCCCCCAAGGCCGCGTAGGTACTACATGATATGAGGACAATACACAACATATAAAGAAACTGGTGTATAATAAAGGACAAAAGTACATCATATAAAGAAGTTTTTGCACATTATGTAAAGACAGAAACAACTCATACAAAGAAGTTGGCACATGATATAAGGACAAAAGCACATGCTATAAAGAGGTTTGTGCATAATATAATTAAATTTTTCATCTTAAGGCAGGTCTGGTGTTCCATACAGCCGTATACTGTGCCCCTCGTTATTGAATGACGGCCGCTGCCAGCGCAGATTCACATGATTCTACGTCACTGTTCGATATAGGAACAAGCGCACTAGCAACGACTTTTGCAGTTTGTCAGCCCGTAAACAAAGCCAGAGATGTCTGAATTTACACAGGTATCAACACAGTTTAGTGCATGACATACATCTCGCTTTGTACAGTATTTCTATTCAGGCAGAGGCGGCGTTAGGAGTACGCGGGGCCTAGGGCCGACCATGACCGCGCGGGGCCAGAGTATCGGTATCTCGATTGGTATGCTACTGCAAACACTGATTATGTCTAGACTAGATCAACTTTCGCGATTCGGCGGAGAACATAGCTTGACAAACTCATAGGGGTGACCTTAGGCCTGAAGCGCGGGGTCCCCTCAAGAGCGTGGCATGGGGCTCTCGCCCCACTTGCCACCCCAAACGCCGTTCATGTATCCAGATATATGGAGGGGGGGGGGGTTTACCGCCATAATTCTATGCGTGTATTTTCTAATCTTCCTTGATGCATTATTGTAAATGGTTGCTTGCAAGTGCTACTTTCATAATTGTATCCATGTATATTGTATTCTTCATTGATGCAAATTGTACGTAGCAGTTTGCAAGTGCTGCTTTCTTTCTGCATCATTGTAAATGACTGCTTACAAGTGCTACATTCATAATTCTAGTCATGAATTTTCTATTCTTCATTGATGTAAGCTGAAAATGGCTGCTGGCAAGTGCATAGATCTACTTTTCTTCTGCGTCATTGCATCTTGCAGTTTGCCAACTACTGAATTGATTCTGTCATTTGTCGTATGGCAAACGCTATGTCAGTTATTACAAGTTTTGTATATTCTGTTTATAAACTTGCCATATTACAATTACATCATTCCAACTGCTGTTTTCATACATGCTGTTGAAATGTGATATTCCAGTCATCTGCGTAACAGGCAGATCTAGACGTTGTTCTCAAAAGTAATACAACTTTTTGTTAGGTCGTCATGTACAGACTACACATTCCGTCATAGGCTAGTAACAGACATCAGTCATATGGCTACACTGAGAAGCTGAATGAATATACTATGATCTGTTTCAAAATATGCTACATTAAATTTATTTAACATCCCCTTTTCTTTAAAGAACTAGTTATCTCTACTTCATTAAATGATTAAAAGAAATACTTGGGTATGCTAGACATATAATGTATAGTAAAATCCAAACTTTATATCTTTGCTGTCTGAATCTATTATCAGATTATCAGTTCATATTACTAAACGAAATAATGTAAAATTAACTGACTAGGATCTACATGTTAAGAGTTATTAATTCACTTGTAGCACACAAAGTCTTTCAGGTAAACAGGCTCCCTGATGTTTCTCTTGGGTCTGACTCTTTGTACAGTCGTTGTCATTATATCTGAATTTGGCAATATGTCATCATTAACATTCTCTGAAAGTGAAATTCTGGAGCTATTTGTTTCGCTTGGTGTTACAGTTGTTTGATCTTTGTCGCTATTTGTAGGTACATCATTGTTCTCGTTCACGTAAAGGTACGTACGTACTTTTATCTTTGTGCGTTGTATGTGCATACAATTCCGTCTATACGTTTCTTCATCCAGCCTTTCCACGATGTACGAGCGCTCACTCATTCTTTCCTTGATTCTACCAAGTTTCCAGTTTTTCCTTCCTTGTGTTCAAAGTATTCTGACTCTTCGATACTCATTGGTTATAAGGTTCGAGCTCTCTTATCGTACCATTTCTTTATCGAGCGTTTTCGCGCTGATCGGTAGTTATATTCTTTGTTCTTTATTCACATCACTTGTCGATGGGATCATTGATCGGGGGTTTCTTCCGAAAAACACATCACTTGTCGATGGGATCATTGATCGGGGGTTTCTTCCGAAAAACACATCACTTGTCGATGGGATCATTGATCGGGGGTTTCTTCCGAAAAACACATCACTTGTCGATGGGATCATTGATCGGGGGTTTCTTCCGAAAAACATTTGAGTCGGACTAAGTCAAGTAACCTGACGCGGTACGTTTCTAAGTTCTAACAAGTCTTCATATTGATCTCTACCATCTATGAGTGTCTTTTTCAACATGTTCCGAATGACCTTAACAGCAGATTCAGCCCTTCCGTTTGCTTGCTGATGATTTGGGGATGACGTTCTGTGATTAATGTCCCATTTTTAATGGACTATACGAACTCCTCTTCTGTAAAGTGGGGTCCATTATCAGATATAATGATGGTGGGAATTCCAAATCTGGAAAATTGTTTCTTAAGTGCGGTTACAACGTGACAACAACTTGCCGTACTTAAATAGTCCACTTCTGTGAAATTTGAAAAATAGTCGATCACAACGAGATGCTATCTTTGATTTCCAACAGATCCATGCCCACCTTATTCCAAGGTCTGTCTCCATCTCTGTGCTGTAAAAGCGGCTCTCACTGGTTTCTAGGTTTGCATTCCTCACATGCTTCACATGATTCACCTATTTGTTTAATTTCTCCTGCCATTCCAGGCCAAAATATCTTTCCTCTAGCTCACCTCATCATTCTATCGTAGCCTAAATGAGCGCTGTGAAGATGATTCTTCATATCCTTTACCAATGATTTGGGAATTATAACTGCCTCTCCTTTGACAATTATTCCATCTTAAACGCTTAAGGACAATCCGCATATCAAAATATGGTAACGCTGAGTATGGCATGTTGTCTCTAGCTTCAGGCCAGCCATCAGTAACGAGTTTCATATGTAACTGTATATCATCGTCTTCCAAAGTTGCTTTCTTGACTTCTTGCAGTCTCGCAACTCAGAAGTTGTCGAACATAACGTTCAGGATCCTTGGTCATTCAGTCTTTAAAACCAGAGTTTCTAGATAAGCTCGGCTAAGGGCATCAGCGATAACAAGATTTTTTCCTTTCACAAATCTAAATTCGATGTCATATCGAAACAGTTTCATCATAATATCTTGTTATCGTTTAGGGGCTTTGCTTAAAGGCTTCTTTAGTATCGCAGCTAACGGTTTCTGATCATTTTGTATTATGACTTTTCTTCTTTATGTGTACTGGTCAAAACGTTCTAAACCTTAATGCATCGAAAGAGCTATTTTTTCAATCTGCGCCCACTTTCTGACGGTTTTAGTGACCTCGACGCAAATTCAACTGATCTACCATCCTGAAGTAAGACAGCACCCAGTCCATTCTTGCTACTATCTATTTTTAGTGCGACTTCTTTGTTTACGTTAAAATATGCCAGCACTGGTGCTTCGGTCAGCCTTTTCCTAATTCTCTGGAAAGCAGCCTCGCATTCTTCAGACCAATTCCTGACAGAATCTTTACGTGTGAGTTGACGAATCGGTCCTAGTTCATTTGCAAGGTCTGGAAGAAATTTCGCCATATACTAGATCATGGTACATAGCCTCTTCACGTCAGAAATATCCGTTGGTGTGGGCAATTCGTGTATTGCCTTGACCTTTGTGTTGTCTGCTTTGATTCCTTCACTTATTATTTTGTGACCATGGAAAATGATTTCAGTCAATCTTACTTCTTCCTTGTCATTATTTAACATGATATTCCGTCCGATGCATCGTTTGTACAAGTTTTACAATTTTCTTTCGTTGTTTAGTTTCGCCTCTTGTTCAGAGCTTTTACATTCAACAACAATTATATCATCCGATATAGTGAAAACTCCATCCATATCTCCAAGTGCTTCAGTGAGTTTTTGTTTTAAATATTTCGCTCGAGACCTTTAGTCCAATTGGTAACTTCGCCCATCTGTAACGACCGAATGGTGTAATCATTGTAGTTAGCTCACTTGATTTCTGATCAAGTCTCACATGCCAGTATGCCTCACGGACATCAAATTTTCTGAAACATTTTGCATTAACAAGTTTCGGTAACAGTTCCTCAAGTGTCGGAAGTTTCGCGTGTTCGTTCATGAGCGCAGTATTTAGTGGCTGTGGATCTATGCAAATACGCAAATTTCCATTCTGCTTTCGTACAACAGCCATCTGACTAACCCACTTAGTCGGTTCGGTAACAGGTATTATAACTTCTCATTCGACTAATTTATCTATTTCTCTCTTCACATCTTCTTGAAGTGAGAGTAGCTACTTTCTGCACGGCAATATTTTCGCTGAAATTTCGTTGTCGACTGTAAGAGTTGCTTCCCCTAGATCACAGAGTTTTGTATTGTCGACAATAGGGGGCAGGGTCCAGTTTTTATGTACAAATTTAATGTCGCAATCAGCGACCTAGTATAAAAAATCATAAAAAATCAAATACACAAGTGAGGTCAAAAAGGTCCATATTTTTAGATACCTATATTAAAACAAAGCATAAGAATATTATTCACTTGACCAGAGAAGTCAATGGCAGTTCACAGCAGAAGAGGATCATGCACCCCAACCCCTATTTTATACCTGCATTTTTCACATCCAAATGCCATTTTTGACAGCATGTGGTGCTCACAGTGCAAACGCAAGCCCTTTCCCTGGATGAAAATTTTGAAAAACATTGTCTACTAAATAGTTTGGTGCAATTCAGAATAGTTGTCATCCAAGCCGTTTTTGAGATACTCTAGTTGCCTTGAACCCACGTCTTTACTGCTATGGGAGGCTAGCTCTTCTTCCTAGCCAACTATTGGTATTTCACTATCAACATACTGCAGAGCAACTATGGAAGGTGTACATGCCTGACATCAATTTCAAGAACAACACAAGCCCAAAACACCTAATTCACAAAAATATCCATATGTCTATCAATACTAAACAATAATAGCTGAAAATGTCACACCATAGCCTTAAGTTAAGAAATTTGCCAGGGGCCAATTTACGAAACTGGACCCTGCCACCTTAAGAATTTGGCTAAAATTGGTTTATGTCAAAAGTTGTGTACATATCACATATTTAGACATGATCTAGTACAATGGTATAAAGGAAAACTTTTTGGGCACAAAACTAAAAATGGTATTATGCTTTTAAAAAAGTTACATCTTTGCGGCAAAAAGCACTGCATTATTTACATTGTGAATTATGACTGACTCCATTTCTTGAAAGATTTCAAATTGTTTGCAATCTACAATGCTCTTGGTCTTTGTTTACCACCATAGCATCAGTACAAAATCAAAATTCCTTTACAATGTTTCATGAATGTCAAGAAGAGATCTGGAAGTTATAAATTTTAGGAGGGAATGACAGAAATGCTATGTTAGGTGTCAGTGACAGAAGTGAAAAGTTTCTATAAACTCTTCTAGCAAACTTAAAGAAATCATACATTTAAGTAAATCATGTGCTTTAGAAGTACTCTTAGACTGATATAAAAGAAGTGGTTCCTAACTTTTCATTATCATTCTGGAGATGCTAATAGCAGCATCAGTGTTGTGTCAGTGTGTGTTGTGGCGGGGGGGGGGGGGGGTGTAATCACAACACAAGTCTAGCTAGTCTGGAGAAGTCAAAGTTTAATCAATTAACATCAGACAATGCTGGAATATTGATATACTGATGTGTGTGACCCTAAAAGTTACAAAGTGACATATCAAATAAATTCATTGATACATAGCCAATGAAATTGACCATACATATACAAATTACCCAGTACAATTTAACAGAGAAATCTCTTCTCAGACACCGATTTACTTACAACTGACTTTAATGTTTTCTGGAGTTTACAAAATCATAGTAAATAATAAGATAAGGTATAGAACAAATATTTAAAGTGGAAAATCCAGTTCAAGGTAAAAATCATTTCACCGGCTTGGCTTTTGATAAGCACGTACCATAAAACAACTCCTGCAGAAGCTAAATCTGTCCATCAAAGTCACTCTCTTGTACACTTAGATCAGAATGAGTATCTGGATGAGATTGAAGCTATTGTTTCTTTCAGCATGACTAACCGATTAATCCTAATCTCCTACCATGCAAACTGAGACCTGCAAAAAGAAAAGAAACCAGTGATATTGATGTACTTTTAACATTCAGTGAAAACATAAGACTTTCAGAGGAGAAACTGTGTGTATTGTCAAATGCATGAAGCTGCCACTTAATTTTAAGCTTTTCCCCCTTTGTCAACTGAACCTTGAAATTTCAAGATATATACATAACACTGAAACATTTTCTATTATCACCCAAGTGTGAGATATGAATCTCTTATGTCAACTTCAGAGTGGGGTCATGAAGGTAGAAACTATGTCGGTGTGCTAAAACTTTCATTCTTTTCACCAAAATATAGCAAGTAATATGCCATATGCATCATTATTTCTAAGACCATTCAACTGGTGACATTCAATATTCACAACAGTATGTTTATGTATGATTCCTCTGAATTCTATCTGCTCCTGTGGAGTTAAATTACTTTAAAGAATACATGTTGACATGCTATGCAATTGTTTAGGTGTGTCTGTATTGAAATGTGAATATTATTCATAAAAATAGGGGTGCAAAACCTTGACAGCTACAGAAAATGCAAGACAATACATTATGGTTACCATTTTGTTCCCATATTTAGTAAGTTAAGTCCAAAATATGCTACTTTGTCATGATGTAAACAGTTCTCACATGGAGGTACAAAACACAGTTACCTCCCTCTCCAAAAAGCATTACATACAACACTAAGTGATGTATGGAAAAAGAGAGAAGATATAATAAAGTTAATGCATACAAATTATTTAAATAAACA
Organism: Sinohyriopsis cumingii; assembly: GCA_028554795.2. Classification (NCBI taxonomy): domain Eukaryota; kingdom Metazoa; phylum Mollusca; class Bivalvia; order Unionida; family Unionidae; genus Sinohyriopsis; species Sinohyriopsis cumingii. Next base: position 20,493,491 of record CM068834.1, on the reverse strand, counting down.
CAAAGAAACAAAAAAGTATAATAGATGTGGCTGACTGCACCATCAAAAAATTATCAATTTTCCTTAAGGGGGCAGGGTCCAGTTTTTATGTACAAATTTAATGCCGCAATCAGCGACCTAGTATAAAAAATCATAAAAAATCAAATACACAAGTGAGGTCAAGAAGGTCCATATTTTTAGATACCTATATTAAAACAAAGCATAAGAATATTATTCACTTGACCAGAGAAGTCAATGGCAGTTCACAGCAGAAGAGGATCATGCACCCCAACCCCTATTTTATACCTGCATTTTTCACATCCAAATGCCATTTTTGACAGCATGTGGTGCTCACAGTGCAAACGCAAGCCCTTTCCCTGGATGAAAATTTTGAAAAACATTGTCTACTAAATAGTTTGATGCAATTCAGAATAGTTGTCATCCAAGCCGTTTTTGAGATACTCTAGTTGTCTTGAACCCACATCTTTACTGCTATGCAGAGGCGTAGTTATGATATTTTGTGCCCGGGGACGAACTATAAAATTGGCGCCCCAGCCCCCTCCCCGTTTAATCACATTTTTGAATATTACCTTTGTTTACTTATTATAATGTAACGTTGTAAGCCTCATTTTGGCGCCCCTGTACCTTGGCGCCCGGGGACATATGTACCCCCCTGTCCCCCCCCCCCCCCGCTACGCCTCTGCTGCTATGGGAGGCTAGCTCTTCTTCCTAGCCAACTATTGGTATTTCACTATCAACATACTGCAGAGCAACTATGGAAGGTGTACATGCCTGACATCGATTTCAAGAACAACACAAGCCCAAAACACCTAGTTCACAAATATATCCATATCTATCAATACTAAACAATAATAGCTGAAAAAGTCACACCATAGACCTTAAGTTAAGAAATTTGCCAGGGGCCAATTTACGAAACTGGACCCTGCCACCATAGCAATAAATCTGTCACTGTTAACAGTAATCAAACCCATTTGCTGAATAGTTTTCGATCCTAGGAGGCTCGGTACAACTACTCGAGTAGCAGTTGTTTCTTCCCCATTTCTCAGATTAATAATTTTCAGATCAGCTTCTCCAAGTGGTTTCATATGTGACTTATTTCACATTTTTAAGTTAGTGTTGTCGGCCTGACTTGTTCTTTACGAACATACTTCTTGCAAATAAGTGTTGATGTCAGCTATCTAACTTGAAACGCACTTCACAATTGCTGACATTCATTAATGCGGAAATTCAGCTTTTCTGGGTTTGTTTTTGTCGCCATCTGCGTCCCATACAAATTGATCATAAATACCCAAAATATGCGGTCCTGCACAATGCAAAATTATGGCCATTTGTACCTCATCTTCTTTATCAGTTGATCCACTTGCAGTTAGGTAAATCTGCACTTGTCTTTTCCAATGCTTAAAGTTGTCAGAGACGTTACCGTCTGGTACATTTAATATTGGCGGTAAGCGGAATGTGCTTTGGAGACCGTCGGCCATGTTATTATTAGCTTTTCCGCCACTAGACCAGTAGTGTGATAAAAGATGCAAAACGCGTAACTTTTAAAATCAGTTTACCTCGGACTGCAGAATTATCAACGCGTCCTTATTTGGTCTCCGCTGCCACCATGTTGATATATTGTCCACTAGGAGGGGACATACCAGTCAGCTGCTTAACAGGCAGATAAAAAAAGACGTGTTCTCAGAGCAATACAACTTTATTAGGTCATCTAGTACTAATATTAGTACCCTTACTCGCACCTCGTGGACAGGGTACTAACATGAGCATATACGCGTTAATGGAGCAAGCGCCGGGTGTGATTCATACCCGGCGCTCTTTTAGCCTAATAATAACACTTTAAAAATATTCCTTGCATATAATCCAATAAATTGAGTAGTCCTCTTTTTTAATACCGGAAGTATCGAAAATCATTGTAGAAATAGTTGTAAAATCTCGTTTACCTTTTTTAGCCGATATTTTCGTTTAGATCGTTCGCCGTATTATTTCAAATAATGATTACTTCCGTTCTCAGCCTCGTTTGTTTGTGCGCCATATAAGGACATTGACGCCTTATTTGGAAATGTAAACAAATCGTAGTAAAAATTTGGCGCCGTTTGGGTCAGAAATTCTGCGCATTAAAGTAAATATGGTTTATCGGCAACTTTGAAATTCCACCAAGAAGCGATTATTCGCACTTGATTGATAATAATATAGCGTAGAATATCCAACATATGGTCTGGCAAGCCTTACGTAGAAAAGGGGTCACGGCGAGAGTCTCGCGTTATCTGTCATGGCGGACAGGATACGGTTAGAGTGACCATGCCAATTTATTTTATCGTGTAAAGGCTTAATAAATTCATAATAAGCCAAACTTCTTTCACAACATGATTATAATTATGTAGTTGATCTCTACACTGTTTGTTTTTCTCACTTTAGTGATGATTTTTTTGTGCTCCATTACATGATATGGGATTAGTTTGTAGCCTCAACAACAACAAATCAAGTTGAGGCTACGACATCGTAGCTATAGGTCATCATGTACATACTAAACATTCCATCATAGTCTAATAACAGACATCAGTCATGTGACTACACTGAGACGCTGAATGAATCTACTATGCTCTGTTTCAAAATATGCTACATTAATTTTATTCAACAATTTGGCCTTGCAACAATGTAAATACTAAGTTTTATCAGTATCGGCTTTGTTGTCCAGCTCGTGTTGTCAACTGTTTTAATGGCATACTAGAGATTAGCATGGCATTATGACAACAGACGGCACTCTAAATTTCTGAAGTGTTTCTGTTACAAAAAATAATTAATGCACCCCACAGAGCTTTTCTGCATTCATTTTGTCGGGATAACAAGCCAAATTTAAAATTTCATCTCAGGTTAATAAATATGGTATTTTTGAGAAGGTCAAAAGCATCAGAAATAACAAACTGACTAATAAAGTATACTCCTTTTCATGGTTTATGCTCATAGCAAGTGCAAACAACTTATTTTATTGCGTGCCAAAAAACAAAAGATTTCTCCAAAAAGTGAGCATTTTATGTACAGTGTGTATACTGAAAACAAAATCCAGTAATGGAATGTTTTTTTGGGGTTAATTAATGAAACAGTCACTAAAGAATATAACCAGACTGTTCTTGAGGCACAACTTACAAATGTATGTGGTATATAACAGGAAATTTGGGGGAAATGTGCCTCGGCCAATCCAGAAGTTGCAACTTTAATTACTCAGAATTTACAATTATGAGTGTATGTCCAATCCAAAAGCCAAATTATGTGTAAAGCTTGTTTTTATTCATGTGAAAGTGAAAACCAAAAGGGATTGATAACACATACCTCCTTACTTTTCAAAAGAAATCTATAAGGACAATGTAACAAAACAATCCAGGTATTTATTCCTTTTAAATGCCTACCTGTATGAAAATTTGTTTAGACTAATTCATCTAAAAATATTGTTTTATGACATTAAGTATGTATAAAATATTGATTTTTCTCTAATATTTCCAATAAAAAGTTAAAGACAGTACTGTATATACGTTTTATTTTTATTTATTTATTTATTTTCCAGTTGCTTTATTGCATAGTTGGATTGTGCTGGCATTTTTTGTAGCACTGAAGCGCCCTCTAGTTACGTTTTTATCGCGGCGGATTTTATATCGATGAACATTGTAACTCTTTTAGACCCCTTTTTAAGGTGTACGTTAGCAATGAAGGTTTAATCGTTCAATAAAACCTTGTGCTTTCTCGAAGACCTAAGTGATTTATAGCACCTTACGAAAACAAAAACGCATACACTACAGCAGAGTGGTCGATCATCAATCCAAGTTTTGACGCACTTAAGTATTTACTTTCATCGTTTAAGAAATCTACTTCGTAGTGATATCTCTCATTACTTTGGGGGGGGGGGGGCGAGTGGCCGAGTGGTCTAAAGCGCTCACCGTTACGGATCACTGCCATCTCACCTCTGTCTGCGTGAGTTCGAGTCTCGAATTCGGCTATGTGGTTATGTGAGAAAGCTTGCCAGTAGCTTCTCGTGGGTCGGTGGTTCTTTCCGGGGGTTTCCCGGGTTCTTCCTCCACCATTTATACTGGCCGCCATGTATAGCCTATCTCGTGCTGAAAAATGGCGTTAAACCTTACAACAACAACAACAACATTACTTTGGGAACATTAGTTATTTTAGCAAAGTAAGACTCAGACTCTTCATCAGACGACCCCTGGTTGCTAGGATCGTATTTTACGTCACCCATTTTGACGCACCTCTCAGACGCCTCTTGTAATACTATTGTACATAAGCTCCGGCAAAAATAATATATTTCAGAGCAACATCAGTAGCACATAAAAAAGTTTATAGGCAAAATGACATTAAAAAAAGTTAAGCATTCCAAAGGCCGAAATCAAATTGTGGAAAATCATGTTCATATCATGATACAAATGTTTACTTGCACTTAGAAGTATTATATTTAGTGTACGATTGTTTTCCAATACTTAATTTGCATTGTTAATGTACAAAACCTCAACCTTTGAATGTATTTTGTTTAAAAACAACAATAAAAAACAGCCTTAAAACTGGTTTGCATCGTTTAAAACTTTTGTCTCTAAATGTGGAAATAATCAGACACAAAATACATAATGTTACAGGAGATTTTACTTTTATTTATTGTAATTCTTACCATTATCAAGCCAATTAAAAATGACAAATTGGTTCAAGAATTGTAAAAATATAAATATAGCACCCTTAGGTTCTAATTATTCAGTAGCTCTTTGTCACATGTAAGATTGAAAAAAAACTTATAAATTGTTTTTGAAATAAGAGTGTAGTGACGCATGATTCTGACTTATTAAATGTGCTGCTCTTTGCAATATCAAAGTAGTTTAGTGAATTATCTATGATCAGATCAGAGAGAGAGAGAGAGAGAGAGAGAGAGAGAGAGAGACAATGCACCAAAACTGCACATTTCATTAAGTTATTGTAAGTGTATACATTTATCCGGGGTTGACGAGCGTGTTTTGGGACAGTCTTAGGGTCTTTCCTTCAGCAAGTATCAACGAGAGAAAAAAAACTACTGATCTTACTCGATAATTATACAGGGTAGAATTTCACTGATCAATGTCTTTTTATTTGGTTTAATTCTGTTTAATTGTCTACATGTATCCTGGGTAGTTGAGATTGTTTTCGGATAGTCTTGTGCTAGCCCCATGACTTTCAGGGTGATAGGCAGAAAAATTAAACTGTTGGATGTCTAATTCATGCATAAAAAAGTTGTTGGAAATAATCAAACATAAAATTGCTGGACAGATTTGGGGAGGCAAACAAGTGTTAAAAACATTGCCTAAGCTTTTAGAAATTTTTTTGCTTTAATATTCTTCAAAGGAATAGCCTATGGAAATCTTAAGAATGCACACATTATGGTCAATAAGTATTGGTTGCTTGACTTGGTTATAGGTATGGAACCGACAGTCCACCATTTTTCTGCTAAATGGCTTGTCCAATCCAATGGTCAAATGCATGAATAGGTAGCAGATGTGCCTTAGATATCTTCTGATTGGGATTTCCTACCATGTGACAAGTGTGACAAGATCTATGGTACTTATAAACTTCACTTTTAATTTTCGGCAAACAAAAATGTGATAAGTCTTACTGACACTAAAATGACCAGCATAAAGAGTTTTATGGGCTAGACTATGAATTTCCTGTCTATACGAATTAGGAACAACAATTTTGATTGTTCGCTGACCAGTCATCACCAGCAGGTACATCAGGTGGTCTTCCTTTTCTCATAATGACCCCATTTTTCACAAAGTAACAAACTGGTACTTGTGTGGCTTCAATTTCTGAAACCCAGTTTTGTGCCTTCTCTGAGGAATAGTACTTAGGGGCCTATAATTCACATTAAAATGCCTTGCATGCTTATAAAGTAGCTGTTACTTTCTTTTCATATATCTTACAAATGCAGCCAGATATTGGATAGTGGTTTCTATTATTCTGTGAAGAAACAATTTTACTTATGAATCTCTCTCTCTCTCTCTCTGAGTGATTAAGACATTTAATTTGTGGAATTTACCTTATCCATTGTTCCAAGGCACATATATTAAGGACAACATGCAAAATTTAAAATTTCATCTCAGGTTCATAAATATAATAGTTTTGTGAAAGTCAAAGCATCAGAAATAACAAATGATCAAATAAAATATAGTCCTTCTCCTGGTTTCTTGCTCTTAGCAAGTGCAAACAACTTATTTTATTGCCCGCAACAACAACAAAATTTTCCAAAAAGTGAGTGTTTTTGTACAGTGTATATATCGAATATAGACTCAGTAATGGAATGTTCTTTGGGATTAATTCTTGAAAGTGTCACTAGAGAATATATATATATATATATATATATATATATATATATATATATATATATATATATATATATATATATATCGTATTTCATGTAATTTTTCGTACATGACAAATAACTAGTAATTTCAGTGTATGAAAAATTATATGTAAAATAAATAATTATCATTTGGTGGTACTGGCCGTGTACGAAAAATAAAGGGATCGTACGTGAACAAGTTCTATGGAACACACGCTACTCGACAACCTAACAGTACAAACGTACAAAGTAAACGTATATTTTCTGTCTCATTCTGCACTCAACTCAAGAATCTAATTACAATAAAAATAAAAGTACTCAAAAAGATTTTTGTTGTTATTAGTGAGCCAGAGAGAGAGAGAGAGGATTATGTCTCGGTGTGCAAGCTCGTCTGCATTTAGAGCACATGTAGCTGTTATGTTGTGTAATGTTGGCCAAATGATTAAGATGGTTTGAACATGTATAGATAATTCACGAATGACGTCATCAGCCACCATATTCGTGGTCAGCGGGCAGATTTACCGTTAACTTTATATGGTGTTTGTAAGCTGAAATGTATTCATTCAATCTCAAGATACTTTAACAAAAATTACATATATAAACAGAACGCAAATCAGTGCTTCAATGTGCCTTGATGAAAATGATAATTTTGGTGATCGCATGTAGGAGAAACTGCCAGGTTGCCCATCGTCCAGGTCAACTGGGCAGAATATCGTCTGCTAGTGACCTTATCGAGAAGCATCTGTTAGTTATGGGTATTATTTATTGGTAAATTGTACGCAACGATACGAGTCCACATAGTCAACAAATAAAGTGCAACTTGTATTTTTACAGCAACTCTAATCTCATCAAATTGCAATAAAAAATAAATAACTTGAAATCACATTTTAGTTAATGCGCGTGAGCGCGCGTATGTATGCGAGAGAGAGAGAGAGAGAGAGAGAGAGAGAGAGATATGAAACAAAATGTTGTCAGTGTACAAGACAGTGTTTATTAAGGGTAGTTTTTATTTGTAGCTTTTGCAATGAGACAAAAAAAAAAAAGAAAAAAAAAGAAGGCTATTTTCAGTTACCTGACGATTGTGATAATCCTTATGTATTACGACCCTGCTATATTCCATTATCAATAAACACCGCTAAATCAACAATTCATTCTTGTATTAATTACGATGCACATGTACATTGTCACAACAACCACATGGCTATCCAGTGTTATTTACACGGTAATTAAACATGTTAGCGCTTTGGTTATCCAGTTGAAACCAGATTGAGGGCAAGAATGGACAGGAGAGGTCAAATCAGTGAGGCTGCCAGTAGGGAAACGAGGCTCTCTTTAGGGTTGTTGACACCTTTAGCTCTTCCCAGCATGTTAACTGGTTTGAACATTTAGGTGACACTCTGGTGTTCCGGAATAGGTGTGTTTCGGTGTGGGTTTCCCTATCCACCCAATTTGTGTTTCAAGTTTTTGTGTTTAAAATAATAAAATATTTACATAAAATAAGTGTAATTTTGTCAGGGTTGCTCTATGTTTTGTTCGTCAAATCATAGAGTTGAAATCATTCCAAAAAAAAAAACTTGGGGGATATGTTTCCTTCCCTTTGCCTGGGCTGGCAGTGGACCTGAATACTAACCTCCCTTGCTTAGAACTTAGGGTTGTACTACCTCCTTTTGGTCCCATTAGTTTTGTATGTTGAAAGTGACTCTGCCAAAGTCATTTTTGTGTTATGCAGTTGTGAGTGCTTTGTTGTAATGTTCCCTTTGGTTGTAAGGACAGCTATATTTAGGGAAATGATAATATGTCAATGTGCTATTGAAGCCGTTGTCCATACAGCAGATGTTATAAGGACAAGCGAGCATACGCATTACTTGTTATTCGAACTCGCCAATAAAGATACAGTGAGGTATATCGTCATGAACGGCGTTTTGGGGTGGCAAATGGGGAGACCGCCCCAGGCCCCGCTATAGGGGGGGGGGGCGGCAGCGTTTCAGGCCTAAGGTCATCCTTATGAGTTTGTCAAGCTATATTTTCCGCCAAATCGCGAAAGTTGATCTAGTCTAGACATAATCAGTGTTTGCAGTAGCATACCAATCGAGATACCGATACTCTGGCCCCGCGCGGTCATGGTCGGCCCTAGGCCCCGCGTACTCCTAACGCCGCCTCTGTATATCGTAGAATAGATTTGCAATAAAATGTTAATTATATCCACGTCAAAACAGAACAAGCACTTAAAAGATGGTGTGTATGTATGTATGTATGTATGTATATATATATATATATATATATATATATATATATATATATATGAATGAATGGATTTAACGGAGTCCGTGACTTTCAAATTTGCGATGGAAAATGACAAGGTTTTTATATTTTACGTTTGTATGACTATAATGAAACAATAAGACTAGTTGACCAATGGTCTGTGGTCTTCAACTTAGCATGTACTGAGATGTAATTTTTGTTGGATGAGAAAACATCAAAGGGTTTTCGAATTCGTTTTAAAATGCACGTGGTGTTCCGTTACGGTGATGGTCTTAATCAAGAGAACTAATTAATGATAGTATTTAAAAGTATGGTCTGTGAAGTCCTTTGGCCATTTGTTAATAAACACCAGTAGATACTGTAATGACAATAAGAGAGCTTATGCACACGGGCGCCCGCAGGATTTTTTGTTGGGCTTGGGGCAGTCAGTCACGGCCAGGAGAGTTAGTATAGTAAGCAGCCTGAAACTAAAGCTGATATTTACTAAGCGTTTTGAACTGAATCTTGTGACATATTTTCAGCTTCATTTGCATGAATAAACTTGTAAGGAATTTATCTATAGATATATATTTGCAGTATGATTTGGAGGGAAGGGTCATGTGACCCCCCCCCCGGACCTATGCTGCGGGCACCCATGCTTATGCATCAATCATTGTATTTTCTCACCAACAATTAATTATTAATTTTTGTAAAAACAAAAATGGCAATACGGTATTTTCGATATTTTTTGCAAACGTAAATCTTCTTAGTAGAAATTTTATGTCCGATAATTTAATAGATTTTTTCAACAAATACAAAGTGATAGGTACGAAAAATTATGATACATTTAAATAATTATTATTTTGATAACTGGATTGTGTATGAAAAATCAAAGGGTACGAAAAAATACATGAAAAATGGTATATATATATATATATATATATATATATATATATATATATATATATATATATATATATATGTGTGTGTGTGTGTGTGTGTGTGTGTGTGTAGAAAATCAAAGTTTTAAAATATGGTACCCGGTATTTTGGTTGTTGTTGTTGTTGTTCTAGGGTTGAACGCCATTTTTCAGCACAAGATAGGCTATACATGGCAGCCAGTATAACTGGTGGAGGAAGAACCCTGGAAAACCCAGGGAAGAACCACCGACCCACGAGAAGCTACTGGCAGGCTTTCCCACGTGCCCACGCTAGCCGAGCCTTGGACTCGAACCCACGCAGACAGAGGTGAGATGGCAGTGATCCGGAACGGTGAGCGCTTTAGACCACTCGGCCCCGCCCAATATTTTGGTGATAGACTCGGAGGGTTGGATTATCTTGGAAAGGTATAAGGTGATGTTTTATTCTAAGTTAATGAAACAGAAAGGGTTAGTGATGGATCCTGAATCGCAGTTTGATGTGTCTTGATGGTGGTGGTGGTGGGGAGAAGGGGGGGGGGAGGGTGGCGCGAAGTTCTACAATAATAAAATACTGTTTCACCTTTTTCAATATAATATCAGCACTTCTGGAGCAAATGCCATCTTGAGGCTTCACACACACACACACACACACACACACACACACATACATACATACATACATGCATACATACATATAAATATACACCAGACAACGGAAAGTGCTATCCTTGGATTCCTAAAGAAGAACGCTTAATAGTAGCAGGCAGAATTAATAATTTAATACAAATAATACTCTCATACAGGTTAGAGAATTTTTAATTCGTACTCTACGGAGATTCTAACCCCGGTCCACGGGTAAACGGCACTCATCGCCTTGCCTGCACACACGCGCTCATATTCCCTCACGACTAACCACTCGTCACCAAAACAAAATGTTACTCAATCGGTGTTATATGCACTCGTGCGTAGCAGAAACACTGGCATGACGAGACGACCAAGTAATTAATTATCATGTATCTACACATTCATTCCGGATTCCTATGAAAGAAATCAGGGTATATATAAATAATTATAGAGAATTATAAATATACACCAGACAGAACGGAAAGTGCTATCCCTGGATTCCTATAGAAGAATGCTTGATAATAGTAGGCAGCATTATTATTTTAATACAAATAATACTATAATACAGGTTAGAGAATTTTTCATTTAATTCGTACTCTACGGAGATTTGAACCCAGGTCCGCGGGTATATATATATATATATATATATATATATATATATATATATATATATATATATATATATATATATAACGTAGCATGTCTATTCTTTTCTTGATCATTGACAATGATGTTGCAGGTGGTCAGCAGCATGAGGCAAGTTTTTCTTTTGGGGAAGACGATGGATATCAAATGGCGGCGAAAGCAGTTGACAGGGATTCTGAAGTTGCTTGATGACAACCAAGATCGGCTGTGTCAGGCCTTATATGACGATCTTCACAAGGTGATGAACACCCCTTTAGTTTTTTTTTTTTACAAAACTTATTTACGTCGTCATACAAGTTGGAACAACAGCTAGCATGGATCAAGTTACCTTCGTGATTCGGGTTGTGGTTTGAATTTGTCTTAGACCACCTACCTTGAATATTGACCACATTAGACTTGCCATGTGATGGACAAGGAACCTGATTCTGAAAGATGTAAAGAATGTATTTTACCACTGTTTTATCCAGGTCTGCAATTGTTATTCATGTAATCTGGTGAGATTTGGTATTCTAGGGCACAGCAACCTTCAGGGCTCATAGGGACCCGAACTTGCGGCTCAAATATGCGTGAAGTTCTCAAAAGACGCGTCATTTCTCACTGCGACGCGTCTTATTTTCCTCCCCGACACATCCTTCTTTTCATTCTTAAGTCAGCATTGGTCTACTCGCCAAAGCCTAAACGTAAGTAAACAGGATGAAGCTAGTGTGACAAATTAACAGTTAATCTTGTTGTTGCAACTATCTCGTGAAGAGGACTGTCCATCAGAAGGTTAATGTGACGTAATTCAAAAGAAACCATGTTCTATTGAGAGAGAATAACTGGGAAATAAACGATGCCTTGTTTTGTTGTAATAGTATTTAAATTAAATTGGTGACAACGTGAATATAAATCATGAAAGTAATCAAAGCTTTCTCAGTGTCTGATTTGGATAATATTGTCAAATCATCGATATGCCATAACTATAATAACGCGTGATGACATTGACTGGCGGTTTAGGGAATGATATCGTCTATTCATTAAAATCTGCAAAAAAAATCTTGTCTGCACACATCAGTCTACATTTTATACACATACCGGTATTTCTTACGGCTGTGGAGCTACCGTCAGCTGAAGGATTATTTTGGTGACATGTACATTATATTTCCGGAGCAAATCCTAATTTGGCCACTTGTAAATCCACGTGGAACAGCACAACTCTCTGTCTTGTGGCCATTTTGAATTTCGCGCTAGATATGGCTGTTACTCAGTACCGGTAAGTGTCTCAAATGTACACAGGTGTGTTCCGGAAATATGTGCATGCAGCAGAATTGCACGTTGTAATGAACAGGTGTCATCATGCCCACATATCGTCCATCAATATCAACACAGATTGGGGGGGGGGGGATTTATCGCACTACTATAATAATTGAAGCTATTGTGTGATATTTACAGTGCATGGGACTTTAGTATCAGTAGAGACTTTATATAAAAGAATGCAGAAAACTATATGAACGCGTAAAATGAGTCAGCAAAATTTTCTGTTTTCATTTTTTGGGAAACGAACTTGTAATGAAAATGAGCTAACAAAAGGTGAAAGTTCCATTTGATCGGCTATATCTGAGTACTTAAAGCAGGAATGTCAAACTCGTTTGATATGGCGGACCAGATATGACATCAATGTACTTCACTCAGGCCGTACGTATCATAAATAAGAGAAGCATACAAATTTGACACCAACAAAAGATCTGGTCTACCGGCCGGACTAATTAGTCTGGTGGGCCACATCCGTCGGGCCCGGGCCGTATGTTCGACACCTCTAACCTAAAGCTTGTATGAATTCATGTTGACATCAGTTCAAATCTTCATTCTTAAGCTACATGTATATAGGTACCGTACATGTTCCAAGATAGCTCATTTTTTTTTTTATAGAGTCCATGTTATTTCATACCTTTCTTCCTTAGGGTCAGCTGCTAAGGCATATAACACTGTTTACTAATTAAGATATTTATTCTAAATTAGTTGGGTTTTTTTTGCACATTTTTATTCCGTCTTTGTTTAATTTAACATGGCATTTCACGTTGATTTGTACAGTATTGTGTAATGCGTGGTGTGGGTTTCTTTGGTGGGAATGGAGATGCATTTTATGTGTACAGAAAACACAGCATTCTAAGTGACCATTCTTGGGATTGAAACTTATTGTTGACAGTTTTATTGTTGTGGTTTACTTTTAGGGGTATCAAAAATGATAAATGTACATGTATAATGTTTAAACGTTACATTCAATTTACTACAATTTTTGTAGTCTGATATTATAAATGGCTAAGAATTAAATCCTGATATTAAAATAATTAGCATGTGCATTTCATATTCCTTCCTATCCTTTCGAAAGTGATGGACTCCTGAGTTTATGTCAGGGACTACCATATATAGGTTGGGGACTCATGAGTTCCATGAGTGAAGAGTCCAGGATTCATCATCCTGAAATTCTGTTGAGAGTCGGATTAATAATACACGCTCTTTGGAAGTAAAATATTCATTCGAGAAAATGAGTTCATAATTTTCATACAAATGCATTAACCTTTTTATTTATATATTCATTTTGTTACTGTAGCTAGGGCTAAATTGTAAAAAATACACAATATAAAGCAAAATAATTGAATTTATTCTGTATTCTAAAATAAATACACAACCGTAGATTCATTAATACTCAATAATACTGTTAATGCGCATATAGCACCGCCCATCAACCTTTGAACTTCGTCGCGCGCTCGATAGTAGTTTCAAAAAGAATTGTCGTTTTACTTAAAATTGAAATTTAGAGTAATATTATGAATGAATGTGCATTGCGACAACTTTTCCATTCGTTCCGGATTGGATGGATTTTGTTTTTATGTTGATCCAACTCAGTTCTGTTTTTCTGATTATGATGGACTGGATTATTGGGTCAATTTAGTGCAGATTTCAGTTGGTAATGTTCTCGAAATTCCAGTACAGTTTCGGTGTGTATCGGGTTTTGCTGGACATGTCATTCGGATTTGCAAAACTAAAAAAGGACATTTTGAAGAAATTCAATATGCATAAATGTAAGTATATTTATTACCATTCATATTACCTAATGGGTCATACATACATACATACATACATACATACATACATCTCAGATTGCCAGTAATTCACATTATTTTTGTCACAAGATGCAGTTATTAGAAACTGAGACATTTGAAAGTAAATAAGCCTTTAGTATAAAAAAAAGAACAAAAACAAAACCTATAAACTGAGGAGCACAAATTTATACACCGCATCAACCAACTGCAAATAGTAAATAAAGACCATGTGCGCTGATGCTACACTGGGTGAAATGACAAAAGTGTGCTTGTTGTGATGACTTGACACAAAAAGATATACCTTTAGATTTTAGAATTTAACTTTTAATATGCACTTTACAACCAGGATTGTTGTACGGTGTTACACACACACACACACACACACACACACACACACACACACACACACACACACACACACGTGTGACAGGAAAGATAGATCAGGTCAGGACAGATCATGAGAATCTAGTCAAGAGATTTAATTTGAACCTAAAGGAACTTCATTGACCCAACTTTTAGCATGCAAATCAACAAACCAACAAAAATGTCAACTATTGAACAAATTTAGATATTTTAATATTAAAATGTACACATCATCTCCTTTCACAGTAACTTCATGTGATATTTCAGGTGCTTAGATTATGGCACATTTGCATTGGTACATGTTGCACCCTTAGACGTTTTTAACACGGAAGCCAAACTGATCATGTTTCATGCCACTTGAACTCATTAGTAATCCAGTTATAATCACTTGACATTTTTAATCTTTTTGAAAAATGTTTGATCACACATTATATAGACTCTAATCCATCTTGACAAACTTTCAACGCCAAAGCTAAAACAACCTATGTTAACCCTTTTATGCAGCTTGAGCTCTTTAGTGACACAGCCATGATCAATTTACATCTTTCATCCCATTCTGATTACTTCGGATCAGACGTAATATAATCCATGTTGGTAAACTTTAAGTACTGAAGCCAACTGACCCTGCCGACAGAATCAAAGTAAATGTTTATTGTTGTAGAGCTCTTTTATAATCCAACACGTCAAATTAGCAACTAAATTCTCAAGCTTACTCTGTTCAAAATGGTGTATAGTCACATGATCACAAACTATTTCACTGGCAGTATACCGTATGTACTCCCTTATAAGACAAGGCCAAATGCAAACTGCACAGACCCAGATGTACCATCATATACTGAGCCAGCAGATCTCGGTCCGTGCAGTTTGTTAGAAGTAATTAGTAGAACAAACAACATCGACCTTGAGCTGCAGGTGCATTATGCTGTGGCAGATAGGGGTCTTTGTTTTTAGCAGATGGTCTCATCTTATTAGTGAGTACATGCGGTTGTATATTAGAAACAATGTATGGAAAAGAACGAATTTAATAACAATTTTGCATGTGATGGAGATTTAAGTGAGTGATGGGAGAGACTGGAGACACACCATGTTCTCAAGAGGCACGTGAGCGTTTGCCCCTTCTACATTCAAGAAATACCAATCAAACATTCATTGCTTCCGTGCAAGCTGTGAAAGCTCGCATGTGACCAGTAATTCAGATACAAATTATTTTTTACTGATTGTCCAAGTGAAATTAATAAAAAAAGAGAAATTTGTCAGCAAATCCATGTAAGCATGTGATTTACAAAAAATCCCCCAAACAATACTGTTCTGTTGACCCTATGTGCTTTTCAACATCAACCACTGTTCTCTAATATTTGTATCTCCATTGGCTGAACATACGTAGTACTGGAGTGAAGGAAACCAAATTTAACTGTAATGAATAGTAAATCTTAGTAATTTTACATTAAGCCTTCTCTTTCAGCCACGACACGAATCCTGTTTAATGGAGATAGGCCTTGTCAGGGATGACCTTTCACGCTGCCTAAACAACCTGAAAGATTGGATGAAGCCTGAAAAGGTGATGAATAGCAGCTAATCCAATAGTTCTAACATTTAAGCTATTGTTTTACTTCATTGATATTGTTTTAAAGTCTTCAAGAAAAGAGTTTTAGGGGTTAAACTCATCCAGATTTGCTGTGCGGTAACGAAAGGCATGAAGACTTGAATAACAATGACACATACAGCACTGTGCCCAAATTCATTTATGATTCCAGTAGCTTTACCCGGTTTTCATATGTTTTGAGAATTCTAAGCAGAAAAAGAGAGTCGTTCTTGTAGAATAATATATCACTTAATGTGCTATGTTATTGGTTCTGCTGATTACTTGTATAGTAAAAGCCACACACGTTATGTAGGCATTTAACACCGACCATTCGGTAATGAATATCATTTTTTAGAATTTGATTCTAGATACCTTTAAATGGCAATTGTTCCCTTTATTTGGATCCTTATACATCCAGATTAATAATAATAATAATATTAATAATAAGGACTTTGTATAGCGCCTAATCTTTAGAAGCTCTAAGCGCTTTACAATATTAGACAACACCTATAAGATAAAAAAAACAAAACATATAATGATATGATTACAAAAACAAACACCATGAAATTAGAAAACATTAAAAAACATCCTGAGAATATTTAAGGTAGGAAACATTATTAGGTCTTTAAGTTTGTTCTTGCACTCGAAATAAGTGAGTTTTAAGAGCACTCTTGAATGGGATTACTGTGTCTTTGTGTCTAAGTTCAGTGGGCAATTCATTCCACGTTGCTGGGCCCTGGTATGCAAAAGAATGCTGTCCATATGACTTTGTTTTCATAGTGGGAATAATGAGTATACGATTGTCAGAAGAGGAGCGTAAGTATCTTGCTGGTGTGTACAGATGGGTGAGGTCGGATAGGTATGTTGGACTAGAGTCCGACAGTGAAACGTAGCACAGAGAACAAATTTTGTGTTTGATTCTGGATTGAATTGATAGCCAGTGTAGAGTGCAGAGCAGCGGGAAGGTGTGCTCTGATTGTGGTACTCTAAGTATGATCCGAGCAGCTGTTTTTTGAACTGTTTGAAGTTTCTGGAGCAGATATTGAGATGAACCAGACAGAATTGAGTTACAATAGTCCAGTCTTGAAAGTACTAATGAACACACAAGTATTTTAGTGGCATCAACTGAAAGATATTTGCGAATTGAGCTGATGCGTCTCAGCTCAAGATATGCAGCCTTGCATATGTTCATGACATGTTGGTGCAATGTGAGAGTACTGTCCAGAGTAACACCTAGGTTTCGTACTGACTGTGTGAATTTAATGTTGGTGTTGCTGATATTTATTGTTTGAGGTAAAGGATGTGAATGAGAAAGTCTTTGTGTTGTGATCAGAGTGGCCTTAGTTTTATCATCATTCATCTGCAGCTTGTTACAAGTCATCCATGATTTCACATCAGAAATGCACCTCTCTACACCTTGGATGATAGCATCAACTTCAGTTGGGTGGCTAGATTTGTATATTTGGGTGTCATCAGCGTACAATTGGTGAGACACTGGATGACGATCTATGACACTTGAGAGAGACTGAGTGTACAGAATGAAGAGAACAGGTCCAAGAACAGACCCCTGTGGAACACCACAACATAGATCAACTGGGCTGGAGTGTATTCCGTTTGCAGATACAATTTGTGTCCCGTTGACTAAGTAGGACTTGAACCACAGTAAGGCTGTATCATGAATGCCAAATGCATGCTGGAGACGGTGAAGTAATATATCATGGTCTATTGTGTCAAATGCTGCAGACAAATCAAGGAGGGCGAGGACTGTAATCTTTCCGCTATCCAACGCAGAAAGAATGTCATTAACAACTTTTAGAAGAGTAGTTTCAGTAGGCCCTACTGTGACAAGGGCGATATGCAGATTGTACATTGCTAAAAAGACTGTTTCAATTCAGATGAGATACAAGCTGGGATAGAACAACCTTTTCTAAGATTTTTGATATGAATGGGAGATTAGAAACTGGGCGGTAGTTCTTTAAATCGTTATGATCTAGTGTTGGTTTCTTCAGCAGAGGCTTTACAATGGCAGTTTTTAAAAATGATGGGAATTCCCCGGATGAGAGAGAGGTATTAATAACATCAGTTAGTGAAGGCAATACTGGATCTAAGCACTCAAGCAGCAGTGACGTTGGAAATTGCATCAAGTTCGCATGACTTTGGTGCACTCTTCATCAGGATTGTATGTACGAAATCCATAAAGACAGGTTCAAATGCCGCTAATGGTTGCCGCTCAAATTCTGTATCCCAACTGTATGGTGACGACGAGTCAATTGAAATTGTGGTGTCAAGCTTATCTCTAATGGTTTGTACTTTGTCACGGAAGAAATTTGCATACATGTCAGGAAGGTTGACTGGAGAGAAGGTAGTTGCAAGTGGTGTAGATTGGAAGGTCATTATTTACACGCCCCGATAGGCACATATGGTAAGATCCATATTAAAGTACGTGGATATTTTTTGGACGAGTGGGACCTAAGGGTGCGATCAAGAGCAATCCTGCATCCCGGAATGTTTCATGCTGTGATGTCACAATGAAAGCTACACATGCTATAAGGAAATTCGTACTACCATATTGTGACGAGTAGATTCTACATACACTTTTCTTGACTCAGTTTAGTACATGGCCACCATTGTAAAAAGTCCATAGCGCTCAATAATTTTTGTCTGGAAGTTTCTTGACGACAGTTAAGTTGCAGAACATCGACTATCAGCGTTGAATAGCCTTTGCTTAAACAAAATTATCATAAAATTTTAAAACAAAAATGTATGTTTAATATAAATATAAATAAATATAAATAATTTCATATAAATAAATGTTCATACATGACCTGTACGACGTTTACTATAACAAACTTCACAATTCAGTATATGCTGGCATATTATGTGGATTATTGGTCTGTGCATTTTGCATTTTGGCTTGACTTATAAGTGAGGATATATGGTAAGTCCTTTTCAAACATTTCTTGTCCCCATGACAACTACAGAGTCATGTATCTACGGTGCAAGTCCAATACGGAAGACCCAAGTGTATCAGACGATGAGGTCATTCATCTAGTTTTGCCCTCAGCTATTGAGAAATCATCGACTTCACAGCATGTTAAAAGTTTCTTCCCATCTGTTTGTCCCTCCCTCTATACACACTTCGTTTCTGCGACAAACTGTTCAAAACATCCATATAAAACCTTATATGAATCTCAGATCTGAGGTCAAAAATGTGTTATAATATCTGGAATCTTTAGTTGTAATGTTCTTAATGTTTTATCTATCCGTGTTATTCTCATTTTTGTGTGTAGGGGAGCCAAACTCCAAAAAGTGATTTGTTCCAGGAGCAAAACACCTCAAAGTGTTCGAGAAAGCTAATATACAATGCTAAACAGGTGCACACACATGATGTCTATCACTTCCCTGTATACTTTTTTAATATGAACTTCCTGTTTATAAAATCAAACTCTTACATCTCCAAAATGACATTCTGGCATGGAAGGGTATATATATATATATATATATATATATATATATATATATATATATATATATATATATATATGACCCTATCTTCTTCTCTGAATAAATATAAGCCACTTTACATTTTCAAAGTCTTAATTCTTTATGTCTATATTTATGACAGCAAAACAGGGATAACTTCTTCACTAACACTAGCCGTTACGTTAGGACCCATCTAAAAAAAGGTTTCCTTCCACTGGGCAGATTTAAATTTTGTATTTGGTAGAACATGCTTCATTTTTGTCTTGCAAAGTCCAAATTTTTGAATACATTCTCATGTTTAAACTCCAACTCGTTTTTGCTATACTGGTTATAGACCAGACAAGCTTATGGAATGGCCTGCTGTCCATTGTCCGTAATATGTCATCTGTTGTTCAATGTCCGTCCATTAACACAAGTTTGCTATTGCTATTCCTAAACTACTTGGAATTTTGCCAAGAAACTTGACACTAATATTCATCCAATGGCAATCTTGGAAATCTTGTTATTGCTACTCATCTGGACTGGATGGTTTTCAACAAAAGACTTCTTCTAACGTCTAGTTGGTCCTAAATAAAAATTGTACCAATCTGAAATCCATTATGGTTACCACAGCAGTCATCTTGAAAATCTTGTCATTGCCACTCCTCCTGAATAGAAAGTCATATTGACATGGGGTTTTAACCAAAAGAGTTTTTATTATGCCTAGTTGAATCAGAATAAAAATGATGCTGATCTGATATCTAGTATAGCCACCATGTTGGCCATCTTGAAAATCTTGTAATCATTAGTCCACCAGAATTGATAGTCATATTAATTGGGTTTTCACCAAAATGCTTCTTATGATATATAGTTGGTCCTTGCTGACATCTGGTATGGCTGCCTCAATAGCATATTGCAAATCCTCACTTATTCCTCTGAATGGATGCTAATATTGGCATGGGGTTTTCATCAAAAAGTCTCCTTATGGTGTCTTGTTTGTCCTAAAAATAATGGTGCCAATCCTACATCCTATATGGTTTTGCCATCAGCTAATTTAGAGATCTTGTTGCTTAAGAATATTAGTGATTGCTTTAACACTCAGCATGTAAAAATAAAATGGTCGAATGTCTTAATTACCTGAATTATTTTTGGACAATAGAACACCTGTCCCTCAAAGGGACTTTTCATCTGTTGTAAAAGTAACCAGAGTTTTCAGTTGAGATGAAAAAGTATTTCTTACTCACATGGTCTTACTTATCAGATTCTAAGACATAGGGAAACTTTGTGGAATAATGGTGGTGGTGGTTGTGGTTGTGTCAATTTTCTTAAGATCTTCTGTTCATGTTTTATTTCTCCAGCTCTTTACGATGGTAGGCAAGTGTGACATTGTGTTTCACAGAAACTTTGTTTTAAAAACCAGAATAGATACATGCATGTGATAAGGGTCATTCTGATATTCATCTATTTTTTTCTTCAGGTAAATGCTGGGATACTTTTCTTCTTTGATGACAAGTATATCAAGAGAGAACCTTACGGTGTGGTATTGATAATAGGGGCTTGGAATTTCCCTCTACAGCTTGTCCTATTACCCTTGATTGGAGCCATAGCTGCAGGTGCAGTGTACTTGTCTTTAATTAAACTTCATACAAATGAGAAGTATTCTTAAATGATCATTCTCAAAGTTTGATTATGACATACCTGCATATTCTTTGGGAAATATACATTTATTTTGTATATACCATGTTGCCACATACTAGCAATTTGTTGGACAATTATGGTAGAAAATTATATTAAAACAAGAGTGGACCATACAACATCATTGGTTGAAATGGAATGCTTTGTGTTGTATATATATTTGTGTGTGTGTCTGTGATTTGGATTTTTAACGTAGCTTGAACAATTTTGCAGTCATATCGCTATGATGTCTGCAGTGTGGCAGTTTATAGTGATGTCTAGTACTGGGGCATCATGATGTCCCACCCAGTCACATTATCCTGACACTAGGCCAACAAGTCCTAACACTAACCTCTTAATGCTGAGCACCTTGCAAGGCAGCTGTTAGTACCATTTTTATGTCTTTGGTATGACTCGGTAGGGATTTAAAACCTCAACCTCCTGCATTCAAGGTGGATGCTCCAACCACTAGGCCACCGGAGCGGTTTATATATATATATATATATATATATATATATATATATAATTTGTTTCAGAATTAAACATGTTCTTGTAGAAGACTTTTCAAGCTGTTTATATCCAGAAATTTTTGTTACTGACAAAGTGGAAAATAAACTAAATGTTATCACTAAACTAATTTGTCATTATGGACATGATTGTAACATGACCCTAATCAGATTTTGCTTAGAATTCAAGGATTTTTCCCAGGATGAGACAATTTTGCAATATTTTAACAATTTCTTGCATTCAGAATTTTGAAATAAATTGCAGAAATATTCTGAATAATATCAGCTTTTGGAAACTGAAATATAATTAATATATCACTATGCTTGAAATAAATCTAAATCCTTTTTGAGCTCCACTGGTCACAGACCAGAAGAGTAAAGGGAATGACTTCTTGTTCAACATCCAGTGTCTGTCTCCATTTAGCACAATTTTGTTATGGTTACTCCTTCACAATCTTGTAACTGGGAGGATTGCCATCAATTGTTACACGCACATTCATCCCAAGGTCTAGTTGGTTTTAAATAAAAATGGTGCTCCTGGATATCAAATATGACTGCCACAGCAGCTGCCTTCAAAATATTATCACTACAACCCATGAACAGATGGTCACATTGACATGTGATTTTCTCTACAAGATTTTTTAAGATGTCTAATTGGTCCTAATTGAAAAGGGTGCCAATCCAATATCCATTATGGCTGCTACTGTGACCATTTTTAAAATCTTGTCACTTCTGCTGATGAATGGATGGTTGTATTGACATGGGGTTTGACTGATATATGTCTTGTGATGTTTAGCTGGTCATAAATCAAAATGGTGTCCACAGATATCCAGTACCACAGCTGCATTCTTGAAAATCTTGTTATTGTTATTCCTCCTGAATGGATGGTCATATTGACATGGGGTTTCACTGAAACCATTGTTAAATGATGTTAGATAGGATTCTTTGTAAGGTTGCTCAGGATGGGACATTTAAACATTTTAAATATTTATTACATCCAGATTTTTCAGAAACCTTACACAGAGAGAGAGATATTGACTGATGCCATCTTTTGATATTTGAAATACAATTCATAGTAAACTATCCTGGAAATAGACCTAAAGTAGCAAATTTAATTCAGAAGTTAACAAAAATATACTGAAAGCGACAAAGGTACCAAAATGCCAGTTAGAATATTTTCATTATTTTGACAGGTACCATATATACTTGAGACCAACTACATATATCATAGACCCTAATCTGCTTGAGTAATGATAATGTATTTATTAATGTCTTACAATGTGTGGTAAATAGATCAAACATTTGTTAGTGTACTTTAGATAATTATCTTCCATGTTATATATATATATATATATATATATATATATATATATATATATATATATATATATATATATATATATATATATATATATATATATATATTGTTTTTTTTTTTTTACAGAATTGGAATATCTTTCTGGATTATAGTTTATTTTTTTGTTCTCATGTTTAACATTTCTTTGGAAGTGTTTATCGTCCAATATGTGTGTGCAGTCCAGTTTTACATTTTTGAAACTATACCTTTAGTTGGCACCATATTGCCACTATCATGATGAGATACTGTTAAATGACACACACACACAGCCTTCAGGTAACAAAGAAAATTTGTTCATTTTATTGATGTCATGAAATGTGCAATAAACTGGTTATATATTTATGAATGTACTTCTCCCTAAAAATATTAAGCTTTAAATCAGGTTTCTTATATTAACTTTACAATGAAAGGGTTCAGAATTTTTCCATTCATTATATAGTTAAATGGTTTAATTTTCAACCAAACATAACTGATAATTCACAGAACACCTACAATCCATAGAATGCCCCTAATCCATAGAATGGAAGACTTGAGTAGGACTTCACTTGCTTCTTGGTACCATGTATACTCACTTATAGGTTAGGTCCAACTGCAGATAGCATAGTCTGTGATCGCTGTTCCATTATGCGGCCACTCACTTACCCAATCATGCGGCAGATCAGGGTCTATGTTGGTTGTTTCTACTGGCTATTTCAAAGAAACTGCATAGACCCAGATTTGAAAGATTTATAAGCACCTACCTATTAAGTATAAATTGTAGCTAAAATGTGGGTGGAGTTCATCTCACTAATGTCGTATAGTCAGTTTGTGGTAAATGCATATTGGACTTAAGTTGCTCTGTAGTATTTAAAACCTGAAATCAGGAGCTGGTGCACTCTTAAATATGGCCTTTAACTTATCGAAAGCCTTGTGACATTTTTCAGACCAATGAAACTTGCTTTTCATACTCAATAAACTGGTCAGAGGTTCAACCTTGATGGAAAAATTGGAGCATAATTTTCAATCATTTTCAGCCATACACAAGAATTGCATCAGCTGCTTTTAACTGATAGGCACAGGTAATATAAAGATAGCCTTAACTTCTATAGGTTTAACTTGACCATGTCACACAGTATGTCCTAGAAATGTAACACAAGCTCTATCTCCTTATCCTTTGTCATTCAAATTCATATCAAACATTAATGTGAAATGTTTATTTATTTATTGCAGGTAACTGTGCAGTTGTGAAACCGTCTGAGTTGTCAACTAGCACCATGCGCCTTCTGGAAGAATTGTTCCCTAAATATCTAGATACAGTAAGAGATCTTGCTTAAGTGTTTTTACCTGTGGCCACACATGTCCGCAAGAACCATGGGTTGTTATTTTTGTCATTGTTATTCTTAACACTACAGTTGCAGGGGCATGTAGTGTTACCCTTGCCAAGCCATATACCGTATCTTTTCATCACACCTTGGATATGATTTGAATTAACATTTACAGGCAGTGTAATGGGGGGGGGGTATCGATAGTCCTTGAATATGTTTCTAGTTGTTGGTGTTGTTTTTGAAGTTGTTGAAATTCAATTTTTTTCATAAGGCATTGGCAAAAAACATCACTACTGTGCATTCATCGAAAATCCGGAATGGCATATTAAGAGATATACATTTCAGACCATCCCATTTATCCACTCTGCTGTCATCATTCACCCCTTAAATAGCAAAATTTGATATACTGTTAAAGTATTCATATGTGCTGCACACAATCCATGAATTTTGAAGTTCTTTGATCAGTAGGCCATGAAAATTAACAATCAGCAGCTATGTTTGTCACTACCTGCTTATATAAACTTCATATAATGCAAGTAGTTAAGTAATTATAGGTTACTGCATTTGTACGGGAAAATATCCATCCGACAAAACGAGTTCATATTTTCCAGTACAAATGTAGTAACCTTTTTATTATATGCTCATTTTCTTATTCTACCTAACGATTTATATATATACAAAGATACACTACAAGAAACAAAGTAACTGAATGTATAACCTATTCCAAATTAAATACACAAGCACATGTTCATCATTACACAACAACAACATTATTAACGCATACATAACTCTGCCCAGATAAATTTGAATTTAGTTGCACACTAGACATAACTTTTGAAAGAAAATGGTGTTTTGGTCTACTTAAAATTGAAATTTTGAGTCATTTTGTGAATGAATGTGCAATGCAACAACATTTCCATTTGATCTGGAATGAATAGATTTTGGTATTTTTGTCATTTCTATGAAATTTCATGAGTATGGACTGGATTTATCTGTGCCTATTCTACATGAGGTACATTGGATTTCAGCAGTGACTGAGCAGTGTGTTGACATCTGCAAGTGTGTTTCTGTTCTGTCATTGAATGTTTGAAATCATAATGTGGGAAGAATATGAAGTCTTTCAATTGCAATTATCAAAAAGATGCTATGGAATATAATGTTTATTTCATTTTGAGTGCAGTAAGGAAGATGTAATTTCACTTGGAATATGGTCAAAATTACAGTACAATTTTGAAATGTGTAATCAAGCTTGAGAACCCATGACATGGCTCATGTAATTCGGATTTGCAGAACTAAGTACATTTTGAGGAAATTCAGGATGTAAAACTAAGTATATTTTTTGCCATTCTTATTACCAGCTAAAGAAGACAGTTTATGCCTTGTCACTTGCATGTTATTTGTAGAGACCCAGAAATTTTATGAAATCTGGCATCTATCACATGCCTAAATCCAAAACATTGTATCAAAAAAGTTAATGTGGAATGTGGCTGCTATGTGTTAGTCCACGAAACATCTGCTTTAGTTCATTCAGAAACAAATTTAATCAACAAAAACTTAAAGCGCCTACTACATGAGTGTACATGATTTGTATACAAAATAGTTATCATACAGCCATTGCTGCACATTTCTGATATCAAGTTCAGATGCCTGCTTCTTTGAAAGCTTTTTCTTTCTTTAGTCTATGAATTCATCCAAATTGTCAACTTTGACATCTCAACTTTCAAATGGCTCAAACAGTTGGTTTACTTCATCCACAGACAAATAAAATAAATCAAAAGTGCTGGCATCTGCATTCATTGTTTGTTTACAAATAGAAAGTAGTTCCTTTATTCATATGAGTTCAATATAAAGTGCACACATGTGCAATATCATAAAATATTGTATGAGTCTGACAATGTAAAGTTAACGGAGAAAAAATGAGCATATAATAATTATTAAATATTGCAAGATGCTAAGTGCATCTGTTATATTTTCTACCAATATTTGTATTTGCAGTTGACTGATATATAAGTAGACATGATAAATAAAATAAGTAGTTTATGAAAGTCAACTTCACTCTTTTTTGGGGAATAATTTTACATTAGTTAATGTACCTACAGTGGACACAAGGGGCAATGGATTAAGTGAATGGTGGATGTCCACCATTTCTGTCCATTAAGCAAAGATGACATCCACTTAATCTATTGGAATTTGGTTTCAGATTTTATTGCAGACTTTGTTGGCTTTATGTTCCCCTCATTGATTTATTGCATTCTTCCTGCAAATTGACACCTTCAACAAACAGATGGAGAAACTTCAGTGTCATAACCCAAGGATGTCCTGTACCAATTTCAATCCTTAGCTGTACAAACTGTATGGTAGTAACTTTGCCTGTGGAGTTTATCAGTGGTCTTGCAAGGGATACATACAGACAGTGTGTGTAATGCAGAAATAAATACCAGGTTTTAAACTTTTTGGATATCCTCCTACTCCTGTCTAAGTCAGCATGTATCAGGAAAATTGCCTAGCTACAATACACAGCCCTGTTGATTGACTTCATGCACATAGTTGTTAGCATTTACACATGCAGATATTTTGCATACTGTTCTGCATTAAGTAGAAATTAGATTTCAGAAAAGTGCTTGTTGTACTGGTTATTAATTTGTCATAGTTTCCCTTTAATTTCCATACATTTTCTAAGGCTCCCTTTGAAGAAATTATTGAAAGCTGTATAGAAGTACCCCATCTTATTACAAATGCTTTAGAGTTCATTTAAAATAGTTATCATTTAATGCATTCATCCATTAGATAAAATTTAACACAAGATTTTATAATGTAAACAGCTTAATTAATTTATCAAATTGAATAAATGCCAGTCACATGTGGCAAAAATAAATTTTGAAAATGAAAATAAATTTTAAGACTAATATTTATGACCAGTAGAGATTACAAATGATTACTGTACTATTTATAACATACATGCATGATGAAATACAAAGGATATAATGACATGTATGTGATTAAATTTATTCAGTAAGAATAATGTGGTATCATATATTGAAATAATACACAAATAAAATACGCAAAGTATGCTAGAAAATGTTACTCTAGCTTTATCCATAGGCTTGTAAAAGGACATTGATTATTTTGAGAGTATGGCAGTTGCTAAAAACACCAGATTTGTTTGCACTATAGTGACTGCATTTTATCAGTGGCCATTCATGTCATGAACAAAGTGATTTTTATGAAAGAGGTTACTTTTGATTGTCTCCTTTTGTGTGAATCTCCCATCAAGCACCAGCTGAGCAGTGACATTCTTACTTTGAAGTCATCTAGAATGCTTGTTAACAATGGTCAGTCAGTAAATACATGTACATGCACTTGCACTTTCTAACAAGTATCAAAATGTGTCGAGTTTCAGTGACATTTTGTAACACAAATATTTCAAAAGAAACATTAATGCAGGCCCAACCCTAGGATGTGCGAGGCCCCAAGCAAAAAGATTAAAGATTGCATTTTGGAGTTGATTTCCTGAAAGCGTCGGGCCCAAGGTGGTTGCCTCATTTGCCTTGCCCTAGGGCCAGGCCTGCATTAATGCATACCTCCCATGATGCAATATTTGATGCAAACAAACTCCAAGATTTTTGACACACCCTTGAATGATCATGTTTTGAAAAACACAGTTTTCATAATTTATAGAAGCAAAAAAATAAAAATTTTATTAAAAAATTGAGAGACAGACATATTTTTTTACCAACAGAATGTATGTAACTAAAATGTGGTATGACAAACAGTGAACTATCCTACTTAGAGCCCCTGTAAAGCAATCCTCATGCAGTTTATACTTATAGGTTACTGCATTTGTATGGGAAAATATGAACAAGTTTTGGGATGGAATACTGCATGACCTTGGGAGTACAGTATATCCTTCTGACAAAACGAGTTCATATTTTCCCATGCAAATTCAGTAACCTTTTTATTATATGCTCATTTTTTAAATTCTACCTAAGGTTTAATTGTATAAACAAAATACACTACAAGAAACAATGTAAATGAATGAATGCCTTATTCCAAACTAAATACACAAGCGCAGATTTGTCATTACACAATAACATCATTACTAATGCGCACATAACTCTGCCCAGATAAATTTGAACTTAGTCGCACGCTTGACATAACTTTTGAAAGAAAATGGCGTGTCTAGTTAAAATTGAAATTTGCTGTCATATTGTGAATGAATGTGCATTGCAACAACTTTTCCATTTGATCTGGAATAAATAGATTTTGGTATTTTGTTTCGATTCGATGAAAGTTTGTGATTTTGGACTGGATTCATCTGTGCAAATTATACAAGAAATACATCGGATTGAAGCTGCATGGGAGAAGCATGTTTACATCTGCAAATGTGTTTCTGTTTCTGTCACTGAATGTTTGAAATCATAATGTGGGAAAAATATGAAGTCTTTCAATTGCAATTATCAAAAAGACGCTATGGAATTTAATGCTTATTTCATTTTGAGTGCAGTAAGGAGGATGCAATTGCACTTATCATCGAAATTACAAAACAATTTCGAAATGTGTAATCCAGATTGAAAACCTATGACATGGCTCATTAATTCGGATTTGCAGAATTAAGAAAATACATTTTGAGGAAATTCAGGATGTAAAGCTGTAAGTATATTTTATTTTGCCATTCTTATCACCAGCTATTAAGAAGAGTATATGACTTGTCACTTGTATGTTATTTGTAAGGACCTTATCTTGCATCTGTTATATAATGTAGCTAGCTTAAATCCATAACATTGTATCAACGCGGAATGTGCCAAAACAGCTGGTATGTGGCAGTCCACGAAACATCTGTTTTAGTTCATTCAGAAACAAATTTAAACAACTACAATGTAAAGAGCCTCTTATGCAAGTGTACATGATTTGTGTACAAATCAAAAGTGCTGGCGTCTGCATCCATTGTTTGTTTACAATAGAAAGTAGTTCCTTTATGAACGTAAATGCTATATGTGTATTGTTGCGCGAGTTCAGTATCGGGTAATACTGAAAGATTCTGACAATGTAAAGTTAACGGGGGAAAAATGAGCATATAATAAAGTAGATTATGACAGAGTCAACTTTACAGTCACGTGATCTGAGAAAAGCTAGCACTGTTGTACTGTTGTATTACTTAATTGACCAAAAAGAGCTAGGGTGTGCTCAGTTAAATCCTTTGAAGACTGTTATGGGAGAGTCCATTTGGCTAATATTGGACATCCAGAAGACATCATTTGAAGAATGTTATGGGAGAGTCCATTTGCCTAATATTGGACATCCAGAAGAAATCCTTTGAAGACTGTTATGAAAGAGTCCATTTGGCTAATATTGGACATCCAGAAGACATCCTTTGAAGACTATTATGGGAGAGTCCATTTGGCTAATATTGGACATCCAGAAGACATCCTTTGAAGACTGTTATGAGAGAGTCAATTTGGCTAATATTGGACATCCAGAAGACATCCTTTGAAGACTGTTATGAGAGAGTCCATTGGCCTAATATTGGACATCCAGAAGAAATCCTTTGAAGACTGTTATGAAAGAGTCCATTTGGCTAATATTGGACATCCAGAAGAAATTAAGTGCAACTGCATATGTGGAAACTTTTTTTCCAATCAGCAGTTATTAACTAACTTAGCAGCACCCTTTTTTTGTGTTGTATACATGCATATCATCAGGCATTTAACCTGGATTATTATTGCTATTATTATACTGTGGAGTTCATAGTTTGATAAGTGATTTAATTTAAACTTGTTTTTGGTTGACAAAAATTCAGCTCTATTAGGGTGATTATATACATAATTTCAGTTATTTGCCATTGTTGGTGTAATGAACCGAAGGCAGAATTTTGCAGAATCAGAGCATATTGGCCAGGCGTCTTACTAGGAGTTACATAATTTTGGATCTCTAAATTGGCTTCAAAGGTATTTAATCCTTGTGCAAGCGGGGCTTCTGCTGAAGGGCATATTCGGGTCAGATACCCCCTAGCGCACCAAGATGGTGTGAAGAAACCTGGAAAAAACATCAAATGGTAGGCATATTGACTAATTAGGGATGAGAGAAGGTGGATCTTCCGCTGGGAGGGGCCATTACTTTAGGTGGGAAAATGCTTCATTTTTAGTCATAAATGCACACAGGCCTGTTAGTGAGCTGCTAATTCTCAGGGGAGAGAGACGTATTGTCTAGTAAAGCAGGAAGCTTATGTTGAGGAGGGAATTTTTAGCTAAAAGCCACTCTGAGACTTAACTCGTAAAAAGAAGGGAATTGAACTGGGTATACAGTCTTCTCAAAGGAAGTTCCCAAGGTGCCATGAGAGTCAGTGCTGAGATATTCCAGGGTGTACGAAGTGACGACACCGAGAAAATAAGAAGGAAGCCATGGAGACTTCCAATGTGTACACAAGAGGCACAGTGTATAGAAGGAGGAAGAGGAAGGAAGGAGGAAAGAAGAGAAATTAGATGAGTACTTGGGAAAACTCACTGAACAGAGACTCTCTCACAATATGACAGTAATTTCTATATGACAAAGTAAAGAGTTAAAAGGGCATTTGGTCAACCCGGCCATTATTGTATTATGATATACTGAGCTGAAGATTTATGTCCATGAACTTCTTGCATTCGTATTTTTGATAAAATTGTTATTTATCCAACCTTGAGTTGTTATATGTATTTAGAGAGTTGGAACTGCTGACTGGGGGCTTGTGAGTCATTAAACTTTAATGCACACCTTCTGCAGTATTATTTATAATACCGTAATGGATCAGCATTATTTATAATAAAGCAGCGGGGTTGTGACAGTTGGTTTAATGGGTAAATCAATATATAAATATTTATGCAAATCCTTAAAAAGATAATGAAGTCAAACTATATCAAGTTTGTAACTAAACTTAAATAAGACAACATTTACTTGTGTTATCTGCTGCAGCATAATTTCACTCTTTGTGGATTATCTGGTACTATCTGTTAGAAGTGACTGTTGGCCAGAACATTAATCCACACAATGGGTATTTGAGTCCGTCATTACAGGCACAGTTCTGTTGTTTATTAGTCTGGACGAGTTTTATACGATTGGATAAGGATGTTGAATTAATATAGATTGCTTTTCTCTAATCCTTACTATAACACTTATATAGTTGGAGAGCAGGTAGTTATTTACTAGGCTTGATTTGATACTGAGAGCAACACTGGATTTGTTTTTTTTCTAGATTTCAGTTTTAGTTTTACATCAAGTTGTTGGACCTTTTCTGGTGTTTGTGTGTCTGTTGAACCCTAATGTAAAATTGTTGGTGGTAGTAATGGGATTTCAATAATTCTGAAGTGACTAGTGTCTTGAATTGTCATTCCATTGGAATTGTATTTGACAGTTCTGGATGTTTTGGATTCAGCGAACCTGTGTGTTATTGGCAGTGACTGGCTGATCTGCAGTGTACAAAAAACAGTTGTTACTGCTCCGGTGGCTTAGTAGTTAGAGCTATGCTTTGGAAGCAGGAGGTCATGGGTTCAATCCCTGGCCGAGTCATACCAAAGACTTATAAAAATGGCACTAACAGCTGCCTCACTAGGCACTCAGCATTAAGAGGTTAGTGTTAGGACTGGTTGGCCTGGTGTCAGGATAATGTGACTGGGTGGGACATCATGCTACATGTCTGCGGTATGATGCCACAGTGCTAGACATCACTATAAACTGCCACAGTGCAGACATCATAGCGATATGACTGAAAATTTGTTAATGCTATGTTAAAAATCCTAATCACACACACTGTTAACTACTAAGTACACTATAAGGAGTGTAACACAGCAAAAGCCAAGAAATGAATGGAAAAAAACAATCAAGGCATTTCATTATCATCACAAAAAGACAGGAGTGTTGCCAAGGGAATGAAGTCCTTAATCTCTTGCCATCAGGTTCAGCCAGGTTGAAGACGCAGTGGCATGGTCCTTATGATGTGATTCACATGGACCTGTTAACTACCACATATCTGTTCCAGGTAAGCACGGTATGGAAACCTATCATGTAAACTTACTGCATGAATACAAGTGTGCTGTGCTGTTGGCAACACTGGAACAGACGAAAAATGCTATGGACATCAAGTTTCCACAGAGAGCCGATGAAGATGGTAGTTAAAGTGGGAATCAAGTTGATGAAAAAGAAATGAAAGGATACAAGATTTTTGCAAAGAATTTCAGGATGTTCTAACAAAAAGGTCTGGTAAACCAGAGATCTTAACTGACAGTATCAAGACAATTTCAGAGACAGTAGTTATGCAATGGCCCTCTAGAATACCTTTCACACAAAGCAAAGAAATGAAAACAATATTGGATGAAATGGTGGAGCAAGGCCTTATCTGGTCCTCAAACAGTCTCTGGAGATTTCATTGACTATTAGCTAGGAAGAAAGTTGGAACCTTTCAGCTACGATGTGTAGATTATCACAAACTTATCTGATGCTTATTCAGTCCCATGACTGAATGAATGATCAGTTTGAGAAGATTGGTTACAGGTGATACCTGTGTCAGATAGTTCTGAACCATGATTCATGAACCCAAGGCAACCTCCATTTTGTTAATGTATGAGAGGGCAACACTATTGTCCATAAGTAGTCTTACTTGCTAAATCAATATAAAGCTTGTACATAAACTGTTGATGAGAAGGCAAAATATTTCACTTGCCAAAGTACCACACTAGGACACCTTGAGGCCTGACATTCTATTTATTTGTGAGAAAAAGATTCATAACAGAGGATGCGAGAAGAATGAGAGTATTGATCATGTTCCCCTGTGATTTTTTTGCATTTGGATATCAGAAAACCTATTATGGTCTGAAATTTTAACCAAATTTCCAGATTTACCTTTTACACTGTTGAATTCTAACATTTCTTTGTCAGCAGGAACTGTGCCTGCCAAATGTACAATCACGGAATTGACTGTCAACCATACATTAGTACTGCCTACACTGAGACTAATAAACACAGGGCAGACAAAAAATGTGCCATAGCACAATGGATTGGTTGATTTGTTTTATGTCTTACAGATTTAAACTTTTTGGTCTTAGATTAAGTTTGGTTGGAATATTTGCAGTATATCATGGACGAGTTTAAATGATCTTGAACTATTGGGATAATTAAGTAAAAGTCACTGACTCTGTGAGAAACAAATTTTGCTAAAAAAGATAGATGTTTTGGAAAACATATTTATATTTATGCCTGTATCCAGACACAGTTTTCTGGTTATTGCAGAAAGTATTTCATGTTTTCAAATTTTTTAAAATTTTGGCCAAAAATATTTGGGGAAAAACTTTGCTAGCACAGTGTAGCCCAAATCATTCAAAATAGACAAATAAATTTGTCATTTATATTGGTTGGCATATATAGATGACTTGAGTAGAGTTCTTGCCATTATAATTTTTTAATACATATTTTAATTCTTGTGACTTGTTTTGTTAACAATATTTTATGCAAACACACAGTAAATCTCTTCTTTGGAATTTGAAGATTTTATTCTACTCACCCCATTTTAGACAAATGTTAAACTTATCCTAATTTTGGCAGAACTGAAGTGTTCTGTATACTCCTTAAATTGACCAAACAGTTTCAGTCTAATGGGAGTGAGACTAAAAGCTAGGACTTTGTGTATTACGCTGCTAAAATAGGTATTCTTTTCACTTTGCTAGATATTTTCTTTCTTTCTGTTAATTACCTTTGTCATAAAATAACAATGCCATCATGGTTGGTGGCCGAATGGTCTAAAGCGCTCTCCGTTACGGATCACTACCATCTCACCTCTGTCTGCATATGTTTGAGTCTCGGATTCGGCTAATGTGGGTATGTGAGAAAGCTTGCCAGTAGCTTCTTGAGGGTCGGTGGTTCTTTCCGGGGATTTTCTGGGTTCTTCCTCCACCATTAATACTGGCCGCCATGTATAGCCTATCGTGTGCTGAAAAATGGCGTTAAACCCTACAACAACAACAACCATCATGGTTGAGGGGAAGAGCATGTGTTTTGGTTTAAAAAAAATAAATCACTTCTAGTCCATGTACTGTTTTGTAATTTTTTTTAGGACATAACATTCTCAGGTAATCAGTTCGTCCAAGGGTTTAAAGGTCAGTGGGATTCAATTGTCAACAAAAACAAGACCAAAAATTCCATGAAGATGGAATGTCATGTTGTGTTACCATGGTATGCCCACCCTGCCCATCAATCCATTCAGCTGAATTTTGGGTTTAGATCACTTGAGGGGTATTTGTTTTCTATGAACTAATTTCTTGTTCTCAGTTATTAGATTTTCGTTAGGTGCTGGGGTATCATTTACATTAGAATTTGGTTCTGAAGCTTTCTTAAATCATATATATGGTGTGTATGTCATATGGAATTTGTAGACAAGGTTAAGATTTAATATAACTTTTTTGTCTATGTAGGAGTGTGTGAGGTGCATCACAGGTGGAGTACTGGAGACAACTGCACTTTTGGCAGAAAGATGGGACTACATACTTTTCACGGGAAGTACAGCAGTTGGGAAAATCGTGGCACAGGCAGCTGCAAAACATCTCATCCCTGTCACTTTGGAGTTAGGAGGAAAATGGTAATAATTTTACATGATTGTATTTTTCATGTGAATACAGTAGCCCCTTACATAGTAACACTATTTATAAACCTCTTGAAATCTGTTTATGGTTGAGCATATAACCATGTCCTTGTTTAAGTTTGCCCAAGTGTTCATTGACAATCTCATATAAGATAAAGAATTTTCAAACATTTTTTTCCTCATCTTCAGTATTATCTATTACTGATTTTATGGTATGGTTTATTCATGTGGATAAAGGTATTCAATATCTTAGACCTTGCAATATAATAAATAACAAAGTATTTTCAGTTTGCAAATGTCTGACTGTGAGCTAAGGCATTAAAAAGTTCAAGTGTTAGTAAGTAATATGAGTGTGAGAAACTTAAAATACCTTGCTTTGCATAACAATAATCAGATCAACAGAATCTTTATCTGTTCATGTATAGAACATAATTGTCAAATAATGAAACTATTTATCCTCAACTTAGTTTGAACAATTTTAAATGAAATCAGCTGGCCCCATACGCATATTTTATTAGAAACCAGTCACTTTTAATCTCATTACTTTCTTGTAAGTTACAGATAACATTGAAGTCTTCCATATTGTCAGGTTGCTATGGAAAGATAAACTGTACACTATACTTGTGTTTAGTCATCCCTACTCCTCCTAAAAATTTAAACAATATATTATCTTGTAATATGATCAATATTATTTATTAATTTTGATCCATACTTTACATGTTATGGAAATCAACTCATTTTATTTCTTCTTTAGATATGTTTAACTTACCTGATAATAATATATTAGGAGTGCATTCATTGCCTTACAAATCCAGCCCACTGTAGCTAAAAGAGATACTCACCATATTGTTTTAGCAAAAGTACTAAAAGGTCATCTGCTTGCCATGACAAATGTTGGACAAGAGTAGTCTCCCCTTGGATGTTGGTATTACCACTAAATTACATCACTCATCAGTTACTGCTCCCACTTGTTCCTGTAAACATGCTGTCACAAAAGTCCTTCCAGTTTGCACCCTTTCATTATTGGCAGCAATTTTTCAGACTTTTCCCATCTCATGGGAAGAACTATACTCCATCAGTTCTTGGAATACATTTAGCTCTTTGTTTTTTGTAGAGATATATTTTGCATTTCTATTGTCAAACTTTCTCTAACACACTAAGATAAACAGTGCCACCTTGACTGTCTGAACAATGATCTTTAGTTCATCTCAGTTACATTTATCTTTATTCAGTTAGAGTTGACTTAATGTTAAACTAAGTGTGATGCGTTACTGATTTTACCGGTAAATGAATTGTTTTGGTTTAGCTCATTACAGGTATAAACAACATTAGGCAGGATTAAATGAGTGGCAAGCAAGTACTCAATTACCCACCTGTATAAAATAATGGGTTACAGTTCAAATCATACTTGCAATGTTTGTGCCCACAGATTCAAAGGATAATAAGTGACTGTTACATCCTAGTAGAGACCAAAGAATTCACACACAGGGATGCAGAAGCCATCAGCATTGCCCCATATAATGTCTTAATTGCATTTTTCCACTTTTTTAACATCCTAGTAGTTGTCCCGAAGAGACCAAAAGAAAAGCACACATAGGGATACAGAAGCCATCAGTATTGCCCCAAACAATGTCTTAGTTCATTTATCCATCAAAGAGTAAGTGGAAAGAGATTCCATCACCATATGCAGACCATGGTACTGTGTATGGCTGATCATTGCCTTGATAGCTAATGCCAGAGTTTGGCACCAGATCTTAGCTGGCTCTGGACTGTGTCGACTAGCTCCAGCACCATCTCAACCTCTGTATTTTATCACCAAGCTTGATTACAGTGGTTGGTTTTCTTGGCATGCCTAGTTCGGACACAAGACAATGTCCAGCACATGGTCATTCAAGTTCCAACCTCACATCTGCTGCAGATGTTTAGTATAACCAGCACTGGAGTGATTGAACCAGTCTTCAACAATATCCGTTAGACCCATGATTATATTGCAAACCAGCACTGGACAGGTTGATAACCAGTCTGGCTCAGTCTAGAACCAGTACCAGCTTGGGTGACTTCACATTCAAGGATATTCAGTACCCATCACAGACCTTTGTTGACTTGTACGGTGAATGCCTGGAGATCACTGTGCCCTAGCATAGACAGACTCCCAGCCTCAATCACTGTCGCTGACAACCTGCTCCAACAGCTCATTCATCCCTAGCCTTATTAGAGGTTCTCTTTCACCCCTGTCATCTGAGCTCTACCACATGTTCTGAGACGTGCCATCTTTCTTCCTTGCTTCGACCATGTCCAGAATATACTTTGCTTACTGTCTATTGACTGATTAAGTCTTCCAGAGTTTTGTGCTGCTCTTGCATTGTCGGTTTCTTATTATCAGTTTTGCTGTACATTCACTTCCCATTACATCATGATAGATCCATGTATCAGTCATGCTTGTATATGCGTTCCATATTTTGATTCTTGTTTGCTTTCTCATTGAAGTTACATGCTTTAATTAATTCCACTCAGAAAAGGTGTCATTTTGTTGTATCCCTTGTAGAACTCTGTCTGCATCATTTTGTTAATTCTATTATTGGACTTCATGCATATGAGTATGGTGTCTGATTCATTCATCATTCAGTTACATTATGAATAAACATCTCATTCACAAAATTGTCTTCAGGTCATTGGTAGATCCAATCCCAGCCTACCTTCATACTGTTACAGTGGTGTCAGAATTGGGTTCAGATCAGTTTACATAGGCCTTGACTCCAGTAATGTTTCAGATTATGACCTTTTTGACAAGGATTAATGTTGGCGGGTGAGAAATATAATGCATATTGCAATATGCCATTCCTGTGTCTTTTCATCATAATCATGTTTATTTTTTTGCCCACAGAAGAGGAGGATATGGTTTGTTTCCCATACTTGTGCAATTCACATGGGATTGGTGTTCTTATGAACAGTATTAGTCTCTTTAAGATCTCATGGAGATGGGGAAGCAGTTTGGTTTTGAGGGTATGTTCCTCAGAACATTTATTCAGGAGAAACAGGTCTGGGAGAAGGATCAGAGATTTAATTAGAAGAATAGAGAAAAGGAAACGTTAGAGTGGCAATCAGAAGGGGAAAGAAGGGAATTTGAGAAAAGAAACATAACATTTAAGAAGGTGAAGATAAAAATAGAAATTGAGATGGAGAACAAGGAGAGAGAATTAGTGCAGCAAGCAGAGAAGGAAAGGATAGGGTGGGAAAGGGAAACAGAAATGGAAAGAATAGAACAGGTAATAGAACTAGAGGACAGAAAGTTTCTAAGTGAGAAATTGGCCAAATTTAAATCAATTGAGTTAGAAGATAGAAATATGGAAAGGGTCAGCACAGAAGGAAAATGATTTTGAGGTTAAGAGGGATGAGGAACAAGACTCTGCCTTGAGTAAATTAAGAGTTCCAGAATTATCTGCATTAGAGGATACAGGTTCAAACAATAAACCACTGCCCAAAGTGGACAAAGGATGATTGATCACTACATTTCAGTGTGTTGCTATAAGGTAATGTGCTGGATAAGTAATTTCGCGTCTCCCTGCAAACAATGCACTAAATTATGGCACACTAAGAGAGGCACCCCTTTAAGAGGTATTAGTTGACTGAGAAAGTATTCTGCAAGAAGTTTAAATATAGTAGATCTGAGAGAGGTGATACATTGATCCATTCATCCAGTTCATCGGTAGGTTTGGAAATTACAATGGTGGGTTGAATGTGGTAAGATAGATTAAACGTTCGAGGGTCTTATAGACTTTTTTTTAGGAACCAGTTGTTTGTGTTAAAGAGTTGTACCTATTTCTGATAGACAGTGTTACACATGTAAGGATTTGGGTCATGTATCTTTTTCACAACTGATAATGGAGCTGGCAGTGGTCAAGAAGTTGTGGTCTTAATGCGATACTGGTTGTACAGGCTTTGTGGTGAAGCGGAGTCTCATGAGGAATGACAAAATCTGCTTGGTAGAAAATCCCCGCATATATTATTAGATCAAACAATTGATCGCATTCCCATTGTATGATAAGAAATCGAAGCGACTTTCCTGACTGTCAAAGGGCTGTTTATGGACAGTCCCATATAAAATTTATGATTGGAAATGCTGAAGACTCCAAACTCCCAATTATATCAGATTTTCAGTTTCTCATAAATATACAAACAGTTGAAACTTGGTTGCAGGCATGAATGGGGGAAGAAGCATTGCATAAATTGAAAGTTCCAGTAACTATGACCAATATTTCATATCATGAATTAATGCATTAGCAAGGGCATGACACATCCTTAAGTGCAAGAGCAGAGAAAATTGTATTTAATACCATGAAGCATTGTAAAGGCAGGACATGTTTGAAATTTATACACAGTAAATGTATATAGAGTTTACCTTGTCAGAGAAAAACTTCTTTCAACTTATCTCCCAGAAATTCAGACCCCATGTGCTTAGAGTAGCCTACTGGTCTGGTATGCCAGGTCACTTGAGTAGGAAGATAACAACTGGGTGTAAGCTGAATTTTATCGATCTTTTATGAATAGTGATATATCACGACTCTGTCCATCATTAAATGGATGGAAAAGAGGTATTGTGTGAAGAGGAGCCCAGTGGCTAACTGAAATTAGATCCCAGGACAGAAATTCCCCTAGAAAGCCAAATAGGAAGGAAAAAAGAGTCAGTAGTCTGTATGTGTCCATAGTTACCTGAGGGTCAGCCTCGTCAAATCACTGAGATTTTGAATCAGTATCCAGAGGTATTTACAGGCTAGGTCATGCTGGGTTAATAAAGCATGAAATAAACTTAAGTACTTCCGAGTATGTGAAAAAGCTTGCCAGTAAGTTCCCATGGGTCAGTGGTTGTTACCAGGGTTCTCCCGGATT
This sequence comes from Sinohyriopsis cumingii, assembly GCA_028554795.2. Classification (NCBI taxonomy): domain Eukaryota; kingdom Metazoa; phylum Mollusca; class Bivalvia; order Unionida; family Unionidae; genus Sinohyriopsis; species Sinohyriopsis cumingii. The sequence goes on along the minus strand of CM068834.1, from coordinate 20,453,886 downwards.
CTTTCTTTCTGCCATATATACCTTATCTTAAGCTGAAAAGTGGCGTTAATCCCAAAACAACAAAAACAACAACCAAAAGTGTGGCAGTTACAATGGCATGCAAGGTATGTTTTGAAGATCATTAGAAAATATTACAGAATCTTATTCAGCTATGTTATTTCATGCAGTTGAGGTAATTAGGTCAAAATTAAGGGATATTGAATTTACTTTTTTTTTCTTCAGCCCAGCTTATATTGACAAAGGGTGCAACCTGAACATTGTAGCAGAGAGGCTGGCATGGGGAAAGTTTGTCAATGCTGGCCAGAACTGCTCTGCCCCAGACTACGTCATGTGTTGCAGTAAAGACATTCAGGTATGTCTGAATTTACTCCCATCCATTGTTTTCTTTCTTCATGTTTTTATACTGCTTCCATTGTTTGAAAACTCAGCATAAAAAGGAAGTTTTTGTTAACTTGAATAAAATGTTGCTTTTGTGAGACAAGTTGCAAAGTATATATTCCAGCCCTGAGACATATTCTTCTATGTTACTTTTTTTACAGCAATAACATACAAAATATATTCCCTTCTCTTGAGACTTTTGGAGCAATGAAGATTACAGTGTTTCTCCATTAATCACATTAACATGCCACTACCTGTCCAATCCAACCCTCCTGAAAAGGTGAAACTTGTACGTCATATGGACAAGGGAAATAACTTTTTCTGATTATCTCCCCTTATCACCACTAGGTGACAATACAACAAGCAGTTATTTACCAATTTAATCTTTCACAGCAGTACAGTCAACATCACCCCACATTATCTGTTGATGTTCAAGAAAGAAAAAATCTTTAATCTACTTTAATCTACCGTTCATCAAATAATGGCCCAATCAAATACAGATTAGGGTGACTTGACTCACTACTACCTTTGAATCCAGCCCTTCCTGCATCCTATCCCTGTTCAGAACATCCTCCTTCACAGTGACAGTGGTGCACCTGGACAATATAATGCAAAAACATTTGGTAGGTTTGGTTTCAGTTTGCATGTACACCCTCATTTCCCTTATTTACAGTTTAGGGTGGATAGTCAATTTTGAGAATGTGGATCTTGTCCTAGCTCATCATTTTGTCCATGTAGGTATGGAGTTTTTAACTAGGTACATCAATAACATTGTTCATGCATCGGAGAAGGTGTCAGCCAAGACATTTACTTGTAATGATGGTGTTTCTTCAGCTCCTCAGCTAATATTCGATGAGCAATGACCTGTCGTAGCTTGGCCACCTTAACATGGGCCTTCTGCAGATGGCGCTTCTAGCACAATGATGCCTGATCTCAGGTCATTTAGATCACCATCTTCTGATCTTGATCAAGATCAACACTGCCCTCTTCAGTGGCAAATCAGGGTGGCTAGCTGCAGGAATACTCTTAGAAACACCACAACTGGAAACAAGGTCAGTTTGTAAAGTTGGTGAGCATACTTACTACGAGATTTTCTGACAGTCAGCAACATAAAGATGTTCCAAAGAGAATTTCCTCGTATCGACCTCTTGAAAATGAAGGCTGTTTTAAACACCTCCCACACATGAGTTTAATGCATCCAAGGAAAGATGGTCCTCAGATAAAGTTGGACAATTTGGTCACCGTGACTTAACTATTCCAACAAAAGAGGGATGAAATCATCAGACCTTTTCCTACCTACTGCTATTGGAGTCATCTTCATTGGTGTTCCCAATATCAGATAAATATTCAAGGCTGACTCTGGACAGGCTGCATGTCATGGCCAACTCATTATTAAGAAGAGACCGACTGCTTCATATGGAGTCATCTCTCCATCCATCAGTACTTCATCAAGTCATTACCCAATTTGGCCAACTAATGCTGGACCTATTTGTGACAATATGGAACAACGAACCACCCACCTTTGTCTCCTCATTTCTGAACTATAGGACATTGATACCATTTCAATCAGCTGGGAGGGATTTTATATATATATATATATGCCTTCCCTCCATCAGTTCTGATTATTCAAAACAGCTCTGATTGTCCCACCTATGATAGGGTATGTCCTGGATCAACAATTTGCAAGCAGACGACAGGCTTGCACAGAAAACTCACATTGACCTTCTCACTACTCAAGCATCTGTGGTCACTGCTATTTTATCCATGTCCAGAGGAATTCCTCCATCATGCCTGATTCTGATCAGTGATGCCCATTGTGGGAACTTCAGTCATGAAGAAGATCACAACTGATAGAAGGCCCTCCATTTTAATGGTGTTCGAGAGCAAATGGTGAGTTTTCAATGTCTGGCATCAGATCAATGATGTCACATTACTCTCCACCTCCATTCCTCAGTAGGCTAACTTCTTTCTCTTTCTTTTTGAGGGCAGAACATTAGCCCCAATCTCTATCAAGGGATACTGTACCATAATCTCAGATGTGTTTTGACATCATGGAAGTGGTGATATTAGCTGCAGCAAAGACCTTTCCAATATGTTGTCCAATTTTGATCATATCAGGATCATGCTCACTCACCTTGTTCCCACAATAGATCAGAGCTATATGCAGTTCCATTCTGATGGCTCATTTCTTGTAATGACGCAGTCCAGTTTCATTTTAAAGAATAATTTGACATCACCAGGCAACCAACAAATAACTATCCACTCTCCTTGATTGACCTGTCGAGAGAAATCTAGCTCCATGCCCCCAGATGCTATCTGATGCACACATAAAATATCTGCAGTGACTGTAAAAGACAATTCCTACCACTCTAAGCAGGAAAAGAAGACATAATTACACTGAATTCTAACACGCCTAGAATATTTTGATAATATACACAATAATACCACTCACGTTATTGAAGGATGATTCTGCTTATGGGCCAAGAAAACTCCGCAAAGATCTGACTATCTTTCATAGACATGGGTATCTGGCAACAGTTCCCACCAGTGATCTATACGTTGTCCCTCCTTAAATTCTGGAAGTTAATCAGTTTGGAGTTTGGAGTTATATTACTTCGAAATCATCGTGGTTCAATTCCTTGTCATATTTAGCACATAGGCTACTGTAAAGCTCTTTATGGTACAAAAAGCAAAATGCTAGTCCTGGCATTCAGTTTTCATACAGATTGACCAGTTATGTTCCCATCGACTTTGCATTCAAGCTATTCTCATTGCCGCACATTTTTCAAATGGTTATTCAAACTTTTATCCCGCTCAAAAATTCGAATCGCCATGTTTAGCAAGCATGCTCATTCCCATCAGTTTCCATTACACAATGATTCATTGGGCAAGGACAAAATTTTGACCAGTCAGAAGGCTCTTTACAGTGATCAGGTGGTAAATAATAAACAGAACAAATACTTATTAGAAAGCTCGGTGCAGAATGGGACCGGATAGAGCATTATTAAAAAAAAAGTTTCAGAGAAGATATTAGAAAAAGGGTCAATATCGAGGAAAATCAGATTCAGGTCAGGAGAAAAGCGAAATTCTGTTTTAAAATGGAAAACAAGAAAACAAAAATACAACAACAACAACAACAAAAACAAAAATTTGAAAAAGAAATATAAAAAGGAAAGATGTGGAAAGAAGTTATTGTGCCCAAAAAGAACAATAAAATTACAGCTATCAGAAACAGGAAATATAAATGAAATCATTCAAATTGTGCAAGAAACAAAAAATAAATTTTATTATATCTTATTGATATTTTTTATTGAAATGTCAGTGATATTACAATCACAAAATATCACTATAATTTCAGAATTTTTGACAAACTCTCAGTGAAATTTCAATCACAAATTCTCACTGATATTTTCAGAAATGTTGGCAGAATTAGTGATATTTCAATCACAAAATTTCACTGATATTTTCAGACATTTGGGTAAAATCTCCTAAAATACTTTAATTTTAGTGCAAAAGGACATTTGAGTGAATGTAAAAAAACTTTGTGATTTTGCTGAAATTTCAGTCACATTTTCACTAGGGTATGATTTTTGTAGAGCATATTTTAATAGGAAGCCAAAAAAATATTTTTCAGAGTAAACATCAGATTAAGTCCAAATTCCACCTTGCACCAAATTCCAAAGATTCATCAATGCTTGTACTACCAGATATCAATATTCTGATCATGTTTAAATTTTCTCTACTTTTTTGGTCGTGTATTTGCCTGTTTTTAAACATCTGAAGAAATAAATTAAAGAAAACTGACATGCATGTGTTTCTTCAAATTTCTATGAGTATATATATATTCATCCTTCCACATCAGTTACACTGGCATATACATGTACTCTAACTCCCACCAACATTTCTATTTGAATAAGATAGTTTGGTTATTAATTCTTCAGAGAGTATTTTCCATGATACTGTAACACATGAGCCTGGTTTCTGTATGAAAAAAACTGCTTATGGTTTAAGTTGCAACTTTTTTTCATATGGAATTTTCACTTGTCATGAAGTACTTATGGAATTGCTATGGAATAAATTGCCTGATTCCATAAGTTTTTCAGTCCATATCTCTTCCATACGGATTCCTGAAGTATTCCATACGGAATCCATGAGAAATTTTGATATGGGTGACCTCCTCTTACCTCTTCTAATATTAATGTTATCAGGTAATGTATTTGATGAAGACAGCGGATTGTTTAGTAAATTATATTTGTCCAATAATACTTACCAATCATGAGACCACAATTCCCTTCTGCCATTCCACATATTGTTAAAGGATTTTTTAAAAGTGGATACATCTGGGATACCAATAGCCACCTAGCAGGAAGAAAGGGATGTTAACCTGTAAATGTTGCTTCCATTTGTCCTTTTAAATACATTTTATTTTCATCTTTGAAGGAGGGCAGATTTGGAGGTTACTAGAGAGTAATTTTTAATGCTAATGTGTTCAGGAATGTATTAGTGGTATGTAGACTTTATTTTGATATGTAATTGTTAAAATTCAGGATAAATTTCATTATCATTCAACAAATGCCATGAACCATATGAAATATTTATTAAGGACATGTATGAACCCCTTTTCTTAATTTATTAATTTAGCTTGCATAATTAATCCTAATCAGTGGGACACATGTCCCAAAGGCACACATTTTGGGATCCCTTTAGTGTAATTTATATGTTGATTTTGCCTGATTTCAACAGGCTTAAAAATAATTAATTGAATTCAGTAATGTGTCCTAATAGAATCTGCAGTGTTTGATTAATTAGCACTTTGTTTTCTCAAATTGTCATAGGAGAGGTTAGTTGCTATCCTGAAGCAGGCAATCACGAAGTTCTATGGGGAGAATCCAAAGGAGTCAGCAGATTTTGGCAGAATCATCAGTGATTCACACATGAAGTAAGTACAAAACCAAACTCCTCTTGAAAAAGATTTATATGGTCCTACAATTTTCTTCTTGATTTTCTATGTATATAATTAAATAAATGAAAACTCCTCTTGTAAGAAAACCAAACAATATTTGTTATCCCAGATTTCATTTTTATATTGAAACAAACCCCGTAATTCTGAAACTTAATCCAAATTTGTTTCAGCCATAGCCTAGCTATGATGTTGGCCAATGCATGAGAAATAACTTAGTCATGCATGAATTAAAACAAAGTCTGGCAAATTAACTGGCACAGATTTCAGGATCATTCCTTGGCACATTTTGCTGACATGACAGCTTTTAGTTAATTGTTTGAATGCGATGTAGTGCCAGTCCCGAGTCAACTAGTCATTTTAATAGCTGCAATACATTACCTATCACTGTTGTGTAGCAATGTGCATTTTCATGTCAAGAACCCACCATCCATATGATGTGAATACATCCTCCCACAGAGTTGAAATTGTCAGTATGATGCAATTAAAAAATGCACCTGGCTTAGGTAGCCTGTAGAACCGTCATCTTTTTGATAGATGTCATGCTGATAGGACATTTTTATTGTGTCACCAAAGAAAATCTGCCTGTAGAACCAGTGTGCACCACATATAGAGGTCTTCCATTTACAGTTTTCTTTTGAGAATATCTCAGAGTTACACTGTCTGTTCATATTAGAAATCTGCGCCAGTAAATTATTTTCTCTGTTTAAAATTTTAATTCTTTAATGGACACCTCATGTATCCTACCCTTTACAGGGTTTGGGTAAATTTTTGTTTCTCAAATATACAACTGAGATATATTAAATATTGTCATAATAATAGCAACTATGAGAGACTAGCATATTTATCTTTTGCTGTTAGAAATTAGATTGATAGTACAAAATATTTTGGGTTGTTAATGTTGTATATTTATGATATCAATGAGGTGAGAAGGCTTTCACTCTTGTTGTAATTCCATGTATTACATATTTACATTTGTTTTCCCCCAAAAGTAAACATCTTTACTGACAGGAAAAATACAGGTAAATCTGGTCATTAATTATTTACCTAGTGTAAATAATGTCAGAACAGTTTGTGGGTCTGAGTGACCACAAGAAGGCTCTAGGGATTATATACTCACCCAGACTGTATCCATTGCTCAGAGTGTACACAAAAGAATTGTTGTGCACATCATAGATTATGGACCTCTGAAACCTGGAATCAAGGTGGATGGAGGAGGAAACAAAATGTTCCTTACCTGTCATCATCTGAATTTTCAGGTTTTTCACTCACAGACCACCCAAAGCTCTGTGAGAAGCTAGGTTTTTCAGCTCAGAAGAGCATTCTGGGGTCCCTGGAGTTTATGGGACCATCTATGAATGCCGCAGTTGATTGCCCAGCTAAAAGATGGACTGAATGTCTGATGAGTCAATTGCCTCCACATGGAAGGGAGATGTCGAACTCTTGTCATGTTCTTGGTAGCAGGTTGTTCTCTCCCAAGATGGAGGTGTTACACCACTCACCTCATGACACAAGTAGCATTTTGTCCCTCCCATTAGAGAGGTTGAGCACCATAAAGTGTGTTGCTCTCTCCCATTAAGGAGGTGGAGCACTGCACAAGCATGTAGCTTCCTCCAGTTAACATAGTGCACCACTCCAAACATTTTAAGGGTAGTATGTTGTGACTGTCAGATGATAGAGATCAACATCACACCAATGTGAGTGATGCACTAGCTGAGGATGTTGTATTATGTGATTATCACTTTGTGGCCTCACAGTATAGATATTGGAGATGTATGGTATACCCTCTCTAACTTCCCATCCTGTACAGGATTGGGAATCTGCCTACATGATTCAGACTGGGGAAAGGGAAACAGATCAGTATCCCCACTTTCCTATAATCCCAAATAATCATTATCGGATTGGAGGCCCTGCACCTCAGGGTCATTGATCTTGTATGGGAGGCCATGCACCTCAGGGTCATTGGTCTTGGATGGCCCTGTGGGCTACCAGACATTGTCCTCACAGTAGAGGTAATTATGTGGCTCATAACCTGTGGTCACCTCCTCAACAGGTCACATAACTCGTAAGGCCAGGAGTGTCACAGTGTCTAGGGTAGGCAGATGATCCCGTCTCTCCCTTCTAACCACTCTGAATTAAAGCATGTAGCACAGAGTGCACTGATGCCGCCTCTGATGCCCAACCAATTCCCACTTCAGAGTGTTCTAGTTGATGATGATACCTATGTATCCTCATTGACTCCAATGAGTTTGAGGTAGAAACAGCACCACTGACACCTCCTACCAGACCCACATCTGCCTCTCAATTATCTGATGAGAATGAAGTCTGGTGATTGATAAGGCAGTAAATAAAGTCCACCTCATTTAATCCCAGGACTTGTGCACAAAACCATTGAGCATGCAGTCCAAGAACATTATGTTTATTTTGGGAAAAAAATCTCAGGGGTAGAACCTCAACCAGACCTATTACTTCTTCCTCATTTCTCCATAATTGTTGAAATTTCTCAGAGGTTTGCTGCAGACCAAAATGTTGCTCAACATTGTTGAGGCTGGTTAGTCCCTTCTTTAATGCTGAAACCCCTGGTCTCCACTACCAGTTACTGGGTACATTAAAATGTTGGCCTATTAACACTCTCCAGTAGGATGCTGGTTCATCTTAAGTGGATATTTTGACAGGAACTTGGGCACGCTTTCCATTGAAACAATTGAAGCATGGAACAGAAAGCCAGGTTACTCATCACCATAGCATCACATACTGACATCTTCTCAGTTACATCATTTAGTGTGCTGAGAGAATCATCACTGAATCCAGCTGCCTTGTAACGATGCATGCTGGAAGCTGTGGCCAAGATGTCCAGACATGCACTTTCTTATGCAATGGCATTATCAGTGGACTTTCTGCATAATCACCCTGACATTGCTCTGGACTCTTCAAAGGTTTTGCTTAACCTTAGTAAAGTCCTTTATTAGGCTGCTCCATTGGAGGCCAAGTCCCTCTACTGGGGGCTTGTCCCTACAGCGGCTTCCCAAGACTTGGTGGGCCATCAACATCAGTCCTTCTCAACCACTCCTGGTGCATTGCAATTGAACAAGAAATGTGGAAATACAAATCACCTTCTTGGGGCATCCACAAAGCTTTTCTGACATATGTATCCCCTGTCCAAACTAGACCTCAACTAAACCTCAACCTCAACCACAACTCAACAAACTAAATGCAAACTAGACCTCAACTAAACCTCAACCTCAACCACAACTCAACAAACTAAATGCAAACTAGACCTCAACTAAACCTCAACCTCAACCACAACTCAACAAACTAAATGCAAACTAGACCTCAACTAAACCTCAACCTCAACCACAACTCAACAAACTAAATGCAAACTAGACCTCTTAATTGGTCAGGTTTAATGGTTCTTGAGAAGACATCGCAGACCCCCACATAGGAAGTTCTCTAACCCACCTTCCTTTCCTAATGAAGGAAGGGGGAGGGGGCATTCCTAGGAACCCAGACCCTCTCACGGTGAGAATTCCACTCCCAAGCATTCTCCTAGGTGCTCATCTAAGCCTCTTTTCAGAATCATGTTGAAGCATTACAGACAATGGTTGGGTACTTTCCATTGTTAGTGAGGGTTACTGACTCCAGTTTCAGAAACAACCCTCTGTATTAAGAATTCCCATGTTCTTTCGGCGGTCCAGTCTGTTGAAGTTGAGGGAGAACATGCACACCCATTTGCAAAAAGGGGCAGTAGAGAGGGTCATAAATTATCAGTCTCTCACTTTCTATTCCAGACTCTTCTTTGCACAAAAAAATGGGCAGAAAATTTCAAATTTTAATTGATCTTTCACCTTTAAATTTATTTCTTCTAGAGTAACCTTTCAAGATGGAGACCACTTCCTCAATCCATAATACTCTTTGTTCATCAGAATGGGCAATCTCCATAGATCTTAAGGATGCCTATTTGCACAAACCAAGAGTTCCTCCACATCACAAATACCTCTGGTTTTGTTTGGAGCAGGAAGTTTTTCAATTCAGGGTTTTGCCATTTAGAGTCTCTTCCCCAACCAGAGTTTTCTGATCCTTGTCTGCTAACATTTACGTATCCCACTTGGGTACCTTGAACACTGCTGTCAACTTGATTCCCCTAAAGTGACTACATTTGTTACCTCTATAATTCCTCTTTCTTGCAAAGGGGAAAGGAGGACCCAGAGATTCTCTATCAACCCCAATCACTCTAGGACCAATGTTTCATCATCATTTGCACTGGTGGATGAACCTGGACAGATTCCTAACTGGGCCGCACTCCTTCCTGTTTGCCTATGTGTCAAATTCCAGTTGGGGTGCTCATTTAGAGCCAGAAGTTGTAATTCTCCAAGGTCATTGGATTCTGGACAAATTGTCCCTTCACATCAACAACCAAGAAATGAAAGCAATATCTCTAGTGTTGCATGGGTGCATAAAGAGAATAAGGGGTAGATGTGTCATGGTTTCCGTAGACAACACATTCACTGTAATGTATTTCTGATATCAGGAAGGAATGCATGCTCCTTCTCTTTGCATGGCTGTCTGGGACCTCCTCTTCTAGACGACCTCAGACAACATCACAATCCAAGTCCACCACATTCCTGGGAAGAAGAACAGGAATGTCAGAGCCATCTTCACATAATGTCTTCACCACTCCATTAGAGAGTCACTCTTCATGCTGTGGGGAAGACCTCTAGTAGACATGTTTGCACTGAGGCTCAGCAACTGGCTTCACTTCTTTGTATCTGCTGTCCAAGATTAGGAACATGAGCAGTAGACACCTTCAGCTTTTAGTTTGATAAACTATTTGCATATTCCTTCCCACTATTCCCTCTACTACCTCAAGTTCTTTAAAGAGTCAGAACTTCCACTACTCAGATCATTCTCATTGCCCCACTGTGGCCCCAGTGGTCATGGTTCATTGACTTTCTATACTTGCTGATTGATAGACCCAGGTCTCTACCTAACAAGGGGGATCATCTGTCACAATATCGGGTATCTGTCTTCCACAGCAGTCCACTGGTTCTTCACCTTCACGCTTGACTCATCTCATCTCAATCTCTGTGCCAGAGCAAGTTTAGGACCAGGTTGCCAGTATCATCATTCCATCCAGGAGAGCTTCTATATCCAAGGTCTGTGATGCCAGGTAGAGGATCTTCTGTAATTGGTGCAGTAGGAAAAACATTGATACACTAGCTGTCCATCTGTAAATTCTGTTGCTGATTTCCATTTCTTTCAGTATCTGCCACCAAAATGCAGCAAGATTCATGCCTTATCTATAACCACATGTTATCTCTGGTTTAATAGAAATTATGATTTTGTTTCTCTCCTTTGTGAACTGGGACTGTGAGGAAAAAATTAGTTACCTTTGGTAACTCCGCTACCTATAGAAATCCCCACTCTCAGTCAGTTCTGTGCTGGGGATGATGAAGATATACTCTTATGCCCAGTTAGGGCCCTTCATTTCGATCTTAAAGCATCTAAATATAAAAGGAAGGGTAGGAAACATTTTTTCCCTCCTCTTAAGGGCTCCATAGACAGTTCTGCTGTCTTGTGATGGATCGTTGCCACAATTAATAGAGTGTATCAGTCACTTACCAACTGAGACCTCTCCTTTATGAATCTAAAAGCTGACATGGTTCAAGCCTCTTGGGATTTCCTTAATCACTTTTACTTTGGAGGACATCATGAAGGCAGCATTTTGGGATTTCCATACTATGTTTTCCTACATTTACCTCTGCTAATTAGCTCAACAAAGCGCAGGCATTTTTTCTTGTTGTGGCAAAACATGTGGCCCAGAGAGAGGACAATATTTATTAATGAAATTTATGGATCTCTCCTTCAGTGGTGAGTGCATTCATTTTCTCTGTCTTTGATCAATTATAATGAGCCTACTCACCTAACTGATAAACTCAGGTACACAGTAATGATGGGTAATGTATTGCTGCTATGAAAATATAGTTTTTTGTTGGGTGTGGGTGGGTGGGTGGGTTTTTGTTGTTGAGTTTAATTATAGTGGCTTGCGCACAATTGAGCATGTGCCAGTTTTTTCTGACTGCACCGCAGCCTGCTAGTTGTTCATGGGGAAGGGAATGGTGCCACCTCCCCCAGGCTTTTATGGATTCAAGGAACCCTGATAGTTTGGCCTCAATCTTTGGGTCCATAAAGGTCCCTTACAGTTGAATGGTTGGCTGTCATTAGTGGGAAGGACAGCTCGGGAACGGTCCTGCTTGCTTTACATCGCTGGTTTCTTGTTGCATTTGCCTGGTGTTTCTTGCGATTATTTTTTTTTGTTGATTTTTTTTTCTTCTTCAAAATGTTCTAAAAGGGGTGTGTGTTCTATGCTGTTTATAGAGGTTGTTAGTAGAAATCATGTATGAAGAGAGATTTTCAAGGTTATTATGGTATTGCTAGTCGAGGTGTTTAGGGTGTGCTTCTTACGTTATGTTATTTATAAGTTTTTAGATATTGCTTCTTTAAGTTATTTATTAATTAATGTTTTTAGAGATTGAATGTTATTTATACTTTATTTAGCAAGAGACCGGAGTCCTAGCCGATTACATGGTTCGTTAAGGTGGGTGGGTAAAACTAATTTTAATTATGCAATACATGCCAATCGCTATTATTAAATGCCCCCCTCTCACTCTCTTCTGACGTCCTGGCAGAATTGTCATCTGTGAAAAAGATGATGGTTCTAAACATTACCTATGCCATGTGCAAGGCTGAATTGTGTCATGCTAACAATTTCCATTCTGGAGAATGTATTCACATCATACGGACAATGGTTTTTTGACGTGAAAAGCATGATGCTACACAATAGTGGTGGGTAAGGAATGCATAATTAAAGTTAGTTTTATCCCACCCAAAAACTACATATTTACTGGCTAGTAACAACTTATCATATTGTGTAAATTTAAATAAAATACAATTGCAGGTGTTGAAACAACATTAGTAACAACACTTACAGTATAAACATCAACAGAAACTAGTTCAGTCCTCAAATCAGTACACACATTATGCTATAGCCAAGCTTGGCACATACCTGATTATTGCACATATGTGATTATTGCATCTCATTTGAGATGAAATTTGAGAACCACAGTAAACTAAAAATCACTCAAAACTGGAACTTTTACTTGGTTGTACAGGATTTTGATCTTGAAAGGTTCCACTGTGTATCAGAAATGTTTTGGTCCCATTGATGTAATATACCTATCACAAGTCAATGTTCCCACTATATGGTTTTTTTAGGTTTAGGACTCAATAGGACATTTTTGAAATCATTTCTATACCAGTCCCTTACAACTTTGCTAAGGTCAAGTTATGTTAATGATGCTGATGATAGGCTCTATTCAATTTCTTTACAGTGCAGTCATTCTGACGTCTCAAGTCCATTTACACTTCTGCAGAATCCCTATATTACTATATTAAAAGTCCCCTGCAAATCCTTGTGGTGAAATGTCATCCCTTTCAGTCATTTAACAAGTGCTCAGTATGTACATGTAGTGCCATTTTCATGACCATCTTCCAGAAGTCCCTTTTGTGCTGCCATTTACAATCGTAACAATAATTATAGATTGGATATTTATGATTATCTGGTGCTTCCATAATACTTTTGCGAATTTGAACCTTAAAAAAAACTTAATTTTAGAGCATTTGCAGCAAATATAAGACAATTTGAGTTATGTTTTAAAGATTTGTTTGTGTGTTCATTAGTAGTTTCAAGACTGGACTATTGTAACTCAATTCTGTCTGGTTCTTCTTAATATCTACTCCAGAAACTTCAAAAAGTTCAAAACACAGCTGCTCGGATCATACTTAGAGTACCACAATGAGAGCACACCTCCCCACTGCTCTGTACCCTACACTGGCTATCCATTCTATCCAGAATCAAACACAAAATTTGTTCTCTGTGCTACATTTCACTGTCGGACTCTAGTCCAACATACCTATCTGACCTCACCCATGTGTATACACCAGCAAGATACTTACGCTCCTCTTCTGACAATCGTATACTCATTATTCCCACTATGAAAACAAAGTCATATGGACAGCATTCTTTTGCATACCAGGGCCCAGCAACGTGGAATGAATTGCCCACTGAACTTAGACACAAAGACACAGTGATCACATTCAAGAGGGCTCTCAAAACTCACTTATTTCGACTGCAAGAACAAACTTAAAGACCTGATAAAGTTTCCTATTCTCAGCATGTTTTTTTATTTTTTAATGTTTTTCTAATTTCATGTTGTTTGTTTTTGTAATAATATTATTATGTTTCTTATCTTATAGGTGTTGTCTAATGTTGTAAAGCGCTTAGAGCTTCTAAAGATTAGGCGCTATACAAAGTCCTCATTATTATTATTATTATTATTATGTCTCAGAATTAAATTTGTACATTTACACTGTAATTATAAGACCATAAGTAATGAGTAATAACTATAAATAATAAATGAGATAGTATAAACCATAAATGATAAGTGATACACCATGTATTATAAATGATACTCTATAAATTATGAATAAAAAACCATAGACAGTGTGTTAAAGCAATAAAAACTTCAATAAAATTTGTATGATTTCTTTTATATATGTTGTTTATTTATAATGATGAAGATGCTGTAATTAAAGTTCAATGGAAACAAAACTTATCTTGAGCATGACATTCATCTATAACCTTACAGGCAGTTTTAACTGAAAAGTTATAAGTCCGCACAGCTCTTGTTAAATTTTGTGGTTTTTATTGGCTGCAGTTTCCAAACTTTCCATGAATTTATTATAATTCAGCTTCAAATGTTTGTGTTATTGTTAGTTACAATCTGACTAAAATCAGATCTCCACTGTTCTACTTGGGGTCTGTTACACATTTACTTAGAATCTGATAATTGTCTATAAGAGTCAATAGTTAGAATCTGATAATTGTCTATAAGGGTCAATAGTTAGAATCTGATAATCGTCTATAAGGGTCAATAGTTAGAATGTGATAATTGTCTATAAGGGTCAATATTCTGAACTGTATAATTTATATGAGCTTGTTACCCAGCTACAGCTTGTTTGAGTGAGAATCAGTTGCTTATTTTTGATTGGTGGTTGTGAGGATAATTCTCCAGTTTCCTCAATGATAAATACCCATACTAGGTCAGTGCTTGAGCCATCAAAAATGCATAGTGTAAGCTGAGAGAACTAGTACAACCAGTGTGAGATAGATAAATTGATATATGAAGAACATTTTTATTTTTTTTGTAAATATGCAGATTGCACTGGAAATTGGCAAATATTTGATATATACACACCAATAAAAATTAACACCTGTGACATGTTGGTATTAATAAAATGTATACTTTTGACAGATGCCATATTAAATAATTGTACTGACTAATGCAGATCCAAGTTTGAAAACACTGTGGAACCAGACAGCTTTCATAAATGTCTTCTTTTACTTGTCATTAAGTATTATGAGTGATCTTCCCATTTAGTACTCATGCAAGCAAATATTTTTTATTTTCAGACGTCTGAAGGGTTTGCTGTCAGGGAGTGGTAATGTTGTTTTTGGTGGTGAAAGTGAAGAAGAGGAAAGATACATAGCACCCACTGTACTGGTGGATGTACAACTCACTGACCCAGTAATGCAGGAGGAGGTTGGTGTTGTATAAAAGGGAAAGTAACTGAGTTTGTGAAAGTAGTTATGACAGTAAACTGTAAGACTTAACAGTTCATTCTTTTTAAAAATCTAAGCTTACATAAAATCATAGCTTCTGATTTTTAGCTGTACTGATCATAGATCAGAAAAGCTTATGGAATGGTTTCATGTCCATCGTCTGTTTGTATGTGGGCACAAGTTTGTTATTGATGCTTCCCCTAAACTACTTGGAGGATTGCCATGAAAATTGACACTATTATCCCATGGTCTATTTGGTTCCAAATGAAAATGGTGCCACTCAGTATGACTTCTGCAGCAGTAATCTTGAAGATGTTGTTATTGCCATCCCCCCAGAACTGATTGGCTGGCATTATGGCCATCTTGAAAACCTTGTTGAACCTACTTCCCCTGAATGGATGGTCATATTGAAATTGTGTTTTCACCAGAAGATTTATAATGATGTCTACTTGTCCATAATTAAGTGGTGCCAATCTGACATCCATTATGTCTACCACAGCAGCTAATTGGCAAATTTGTTATAACTGAAGAATATCAAACTGGCTTCAAAACTCAGCAGTTAAAAGGAAGAAATAGTCACATCTTGAATTCCTGGAAATTCTTTTGCCCAGTAGAGCATCAGTCCCATCGAGGGACTCTTGTTCAACCATGCATTTAGCTTAGGCATAGCAAATTTAGAAATCTAAAGATATGACTGGTGACGGGAGACAGATCTACAAAATGACAGGTATTTAAAACAGGAACTGATTGTATTTGAAAAGTGATTTTGAATATGAAGTAATATTGTAGGACTCTGTATGTTTTATGTCTGCATGGTTTTGCCAGCCATTCATTGTTGAACTGTTCCTAGCAGCAGCATGATGAACTTCAACTAAAACCCTATTGCTCTTTTGTCTCCTGCCTTTTGCAAAAAGTAGGGACATTGTGTTTGCCTTTCCAGCTGTTCTTTGGTCAATTCATTCATCTGTGTTCTGTGCCATTGTGTTCTGGCAAATTCTTGTACATGTCTGAGCATTTGAAGTCTTTCTGGGGTGTTTTGGCAAATTCTTGTACATGTCTAAGGGTTTATGGTGAGCTCTGGAATGCTGTGGCAAATTCTTGTATATGTCTGAGCATTTATGGTATCTATGGAATGCTAGGCAAATTCACATACATGTCTAAGGGTTTATGGTCTCTCTAGAGTGCTCTGGCAGATTCATGTAAATATCTAAGGGTTTATGGTTTCTCTGGAGTGCTGTGGCAAATTTATGTACTTGGCTAAGAGTTCATGGTCTCCCTAGAGTGCTATGGCAAAGTTTTGTACATGCCTAAGGTGTATGGTCTCTATGGAGTGCTGTGGCAAAGTCTTATACATCCCTAAGGGTTTGTGGTCTCTATGGAGTGCTGTGGCAAATTTTGTTTACATGCCCAAGGGTTTATGGTCCCTATGGAGTGCTGTGGCAAAGTTTTATACATCCCTAAGGGTTTATGGTCTCTATGGAGTGCTGTGGCAAAGTTTTATGCATCCCTAAGGGCTTATGGTCTCCATGGAGTGCTGTGGCAAATTTTTGCACACACCTAAAGGTTTATAATCTTTCTGGAGTGCTCTTGTAAATTTGTTCACACAGCTGAGTGTCTAAAATCTTTTCAGGATGCTCTGGTGAAGTCTTGAGCCCGTTAAGATGCATATAAGTATATTATCAACTATTAACTGCATACATTACCTACAAATTAATAATGCACAAGTTTTGCAAAGCATGACAAAATCTGTACTTAAACAGCATGTGTAATTACTGTGTTTGAGTATACCTGACACACCAGGTAAAAACAAACCTGATTTGTAAGAATGCAGCTTTATTTTTCTTCAGATATTCGGTCCCATTCTTCCCATCTTGGTTGTAAAGGATGAAGATGAAGCAATTCAGCATGTAGCTCAAAGGTGGGGCCACTTATTATTTTATTGATTTTTTTTCAGATACCTTGAAATTTGTTTCATTTTTGTCCACACTTTTTTTGCTACTTGATGAAGTTTAAAAAAATTAAACAAAAATCCAGTTTCAGAAATTTCTGAAAATCACAAACTGTTTGAAATGCTTTTTAGGAAGCATGCAACTATTTTGTTTAATAAAAAAACTCCCAAAAAACAACAGCAGAAAAATGACATTTGGGTCATGCCAGAATAATGACATGTAGATCATGGCTCAGATCTGTTCAACAGGATGTTTACCAAATCATGTATGCATTGCAGTGTGCCCTGCTTTAGTCAACTTAGGAGACACATGGAAAAACAGTCTAGGTTAAAGGATAACTGATACCTATCTTGTATTTTAAAATTTTAGATTATGGATCTATGCAATCTATAGGGTTTAACGGAACATCAGAATAATCCAGGCTGTACAGTGCCAATTAGAGATATCCTCAAAAAGACATATATAAAGGCAAGAAAGGGTAAATCCTTCAAAGTCTATTTTAGTTCGCATGGCCAAAGGCCAAGTGAGCTTATGTTATGGCTCTGTGTCATGCTTCACCTGTTGTCCATCATCTGTCATCCATAGTCACCCAATTAACACATGCCTGTAAAAATTCTAGAGTCTTCCATTCTGACCATACAACACTCTCGATAACTCGTGCCCTGATAGCTCATGAACCTGGTTATAATGCGGGGTCAGACATGGATCCCAATTATATTTACTTGAACATACCAAAAAATTCACAATTGGTAACTGAAACTTTGATATATCACTCGTTTTATCATTGAAAACAGTAGATAGGACCTGGAATTTTGAATTAACATTATGAAATTTTCAACTTTTAATAAGAAGTCATAAATTGTTTTGCAAAAGAACATTCTTAGTATACTTATATTTAACGAAATTTCAATCAGTGAACATATCACTTACGCCTACTGAGGCAATACTTTAATAAATAAAAACCAATTAAATAAGTTTTTTATCAAGTGAAATTTGTATTTTAGTTCTACCATTTAGTTGGGTTTAAGTGTAATGATCATAACTGCAATGAGCCCTCTTGTATTCAAACGTAAAATGTTTCAATCTACAGCTATGTCTTTGAGCATTTCTCTGAGAACCTAGTTAAGTGCTAACTGTGTTTTGATATCTGACTAGTGGAAGTATTTGTTGTATTGTTGCACTGAATTAGAAGCTGACCTTCTTTGTATTATTGTGTCTTTTGCATCTAATAAAGGATGTGGAATAAAAGTTATGCATAACAGGAATAATGTTAATGATCTTTCAAATGTTGGGCATCTTGAAAATACACATAATACCGGTAGATACAAAATAACCATCAACTTTGTTCAAAAAAGTGCTTCATTGAGAATTATTCTCAAAGTAATTATTAAATGAGTATTCAGCCAAATAACAGACGAGTTTCTCCTCCCACTCTATGGTTTTATCCAGCAGGGATGGCATAACTTCTGTTTTTTTTGTTGAGGTCCCTTGGTAACTTGTACCCTCTCTTATATTGCAGCCCATGTTTTGGGACCCCATTGTGCATGAGCTATTGAGGGAGATGTGTATTTTTATTAGACTAGGTACTATTAGGTTGGGTTGGAAATCCAGGCACTTTTTCACATCTGGGCATTTTCAATGCCCAGTTACGACCACCGATGTGAAAACAGCCGCCATTTTTCTAGGTGACCTGCATAGTGAGTGGGAGAAATTAAAAAGAAATAAAATAAGATATGCTATTTATATTCTCAAGATCTAAGCTGGGTGCAGTTATGACTGACATCCATGTATTTTAATAAGGTGATCTACCATATGGTTGGTTGAATTTGTGATCACTTTAAAGACTATAATTCCTCATGACCTTGAAATTCAGTGGATGACGCCTCTGCCCACACATGTTAATGAGGATAAAGACTAGATTATGAGCAACACCCACACATGTTAATGAGGATAAAGACTAGATTATGAGCAACACCCACACATGTTAATGAGGATAAAGACTGTTGATTATGAGCAACACCCACACATGTTAATGAGGATAAAGTCTGTTGATTATGAGCAACACCCACACATGTTAATGAGGATAAAGACTGTCGATTATGAGCAACACCCACACATGTTAATGAGGATAAAGACTGTTGATTATGAGCAACACCCACACATGTTAATGAGGATAAAGACTGTTGATTATGAGCAACACCCACACATGTTAATGAGGATAAAGACTGTCAATTATGAGCAACACCCACATGTGTTAATGAGGATAAAGAATGTTGATTATGAGCAACACCCACACATGTTAATGAGGATAAAGACTGTCGTTTATGAGCAACACCCACACATGTTAATGAGGATAAAGACTAGATTATGAGCAACACCTACACATGTTAATGAGGATAAAGACTGTCGATTATGAGCAACACCCACACATGTTAATGAGGATAAAGAATGTTGATTATGAGCAACACCCACACATGTTAATGAGGATAAAGACTGTTGATTACACTGGACAACAAATTTTTACAAAAGTCATGTTACTGAAATAAAATTAGTCAATTCTTATCAATTTTTATGTGCTGAACACGAATATGACAGTCAAATTGCAAAATTGGCTCTAGTTTTTTTGTAATCTGCAAGAAATTAATGTTTACATAACGAAATGCATTCCAATAGTAAAAGGTCAACTGTAATAGCCTACCTATAAAAAATCAAGTCATTGACTACATCTTAGATTTCTTCGCCTGTCTCTTGTACAGCTGTTCGGGAGCATCTCTGAGGAGTGTCCAGCAGTAGTCAGCCAGCATTGTAGTGGACCATTTTCCCTGGTATCTTTGTTCCATTGTTGCGATATCTTGATGAAAACGTTCGCCGTGTTCATCACTAACAATACCACAGTTGCTAGGAAAGAAATCCAAATGGGAATGAAGGAAGTGAATCTTTAGAGACATATTGCAGCCAAGTTTCTTATACTTCATCAACATGTCTTCTACTTGTTCCTTATAGTTTTCTGCCCTAACATTTCCGAGGAAGTTTGTAGAAACTAGGCGAAAAGCATTCCATGCTTGTTTCGCGTCACCTTCCAGCAAGTTGTTGAACCGGTCATCTTTGAAAAGCTCTCGAATCTGAGGACCCACAAAAACTCCCTCTTTAATCTTTGCTTCGCTGAGTCGAGGGAATTTTTCATGCAGGTACCGGAATGCTGGCAAAGTCCGGTCAATGGCTTTCACGAAGTTCTTCATCAAACCTAGTTTGATGTGAAGGGGTGGTAGCAAGATTTTCTGAGCCTCAACCAGAGCTGGGTGTTGGATATTCTTCTCTCCAATGGCTACATTCTGCCTGTGAGTCCATTCCTTCCTCATGTAGTGCATTTCCCTTGCTCGGCTATCCCACTCGCATAAGAAACACATGTATTTTGTATATCCTTGCTGCAGTCCCATTAAAAGGGCAACTACCTTCAAATCACCACAGAGGTGCCAGCTGTACTTGTTATACTCAATGGAATTCAGTAGCTGCCTTAAGTTATCGTATGTCTCTTTCATGTGGACAGCATACGCTACTGGAATAGATGGAAGAATGTTTCCATTGTGCAAAAGCACAGCCTTGAGACTCAGTTTCGAAGAGTCCACAAATAGTCTCCATTCTTGTGGGTCATGAGTGATTTTTAAAGCATTCATGAGGCCCTCAATATCGGAACAGAATATCAGATTACTTTCCTTTCTGAAGAAAGGCTCCAATTGCTGGTGGCGCTTTCGATATGCAGTAATTGTGACATCTTCTTCTAGAAGATTCCATTGTTGGAGTCTTGATCCTAGCAATTCTGCCTTGTTCTTTGATAAGTCCAAATCACGAATCAGGTCATTTAGTTCTTCCTGTGTTATTCTGTGTGGGGTTGATGATGCACCACAGTGAAAATCTGGATCACTGCATGCTGATGGACCAGGAGAAGAACAGGTCAACTCACCTTTGTCTTCGTCAGATGAATCAAGAGAATATTCTGCTGGAGGTTCTGGAATAGGAAGTCCCTCACCATGTGGAACTGGTCTCAATGCAGACGGAATGTTTGGGTAGACTATTCTCGACTTCTTTCGCTTCGTTATTCCGCCGGAAAGAGGAGGAACCAAGCAGAAGTAACAGTCATTTAGGTGGTTGCTTGGCTCTCTCCACACCATTGGGACTGCAAACGGCATTGATGACCTTTTGCAATTCAACCACTGTGAAAGCTGTGTTGTACATGTAGCACAGCATATATGCGGAGCCCAAGGCTTGTCTTGGTCACCAACCTTGCATCCGAAGTAAAGATGATATGCCTTCTTCACTTGAGAATTGATACTTTTCTTCTGGTTGGCAAATGTCACTTCCCCACAAATATAGCAAAAATTGTCCGCGGTATTAACACACTTTCGAGGCATTACTGTTCTTTATTGTACGTAAATGGATAAAATAATAAGTTTTATGTAACAGTAGCTTGAACTGTCTCGCACAACGTCTAAAATATTTTAAATGCTGAACCTATCTGATTGGGCTTTATATAGTACACTGCTTACGTCAGCTTCAGCAGCCGCCTGGCATTAGTATAATAGGCCTACACATGTATAGTACACTGCTGACGTCAACTTACTTCAGCAGCCGCATGGCATTAGTATTGCATTGCATCAGAAAATGATGCAATCAACTGTGGATGATGTGAGCATGATGGTATTATGCAATGTTACATCATTATTCCGGATGTTGCTGCAGTCCTACTGGAGAAATTTACACAGTGAAACATAGAAAATGAGGTATATGAATATCTTCAAAACGAGAGCCAATACAAATTTTTCACGGTTATATTCGTGTTCGGCACACCAAAATACTACAGATTAGGGCCTTTTCAAGTCAGTAATGATTTCACTGTTGACCAGTGTTATGAGCAACACCCACACATGTTAATGAGGATAAAGAATGTTGATTATGAGCAACACCCACACATGTTAATGAGGATAAAGACTGTCGATTATGAGCAACACCCACACATGTTAATGAGGATAAAGACTAGATTATGAGCAACACCTACACATGTTAATGAGGATAAAGACTGTCGATTATGAGCAACACCCACACATGTTAATGAGGATAAAGAATGTTGATTATGAGCAACACCCACACATGTTAATGAGGATAAAGTCTGTCGATTATGAGCAACACCCACACATGTTAATGAGGATAAAGACTGTCAATTATGAGCAACACCCACACATGTTAATGAGGATAAAGACTAGATTATGAGCAACACCCACACATGTTAATGAGGATAAAGAATGTTGATTATGAGGAACACCCATGCATATTAATAAGGATAAAGACTAGATTATGAGCAACACCCACACATGTTAATGAGGATAAAGACTGTCGATTATGAGCAACACCCACAATGTTAATGAGGATAAAGACTGTCGATTATGAGCAACACCCACACATGTTAATGAGGATAAAGACTGTCAATTATGAGCAACACCCACACATGTTAACGAGGATAAAGACTGTCAATTATGAGCAACACCCACCCATGTTAATGAGGATAAAGACTAGATTATGAGCAACACCCACACATGTTAATGAGGATAAAGACTGTCAATTATGAGCAACACCTACACATGTTAATGAGGATAAAGACTGTCGATTATGAGCAACACCCACACACAGAGGCATAGCTGGGGGGGGGCAGGGGGGTACATATGTCCCCGGGCGCCAAGGTACAGGGGCGCCAAAATGAGGCTTACAACGTTACATTATAATAAGTAAACAAGGGTAATATTCAAAAATGTGATTAAACGGGGAGGGGGCTGGGGCGCCAATTTTATAGTTCGTCCCCGGGCGCAAAATATCATAGCTACGCCTCTGCCCACACATGTTAATGAGGATAAAGACTGTCGATTATGAGCAACACCCACACATGTTAATGAGGATAAAGTGTCGATTATGAGCAACACCCACACATGTTAATGAGGATAAAGACTGTCGATTATGAGCAACACCCACACGTTAATGAGGATAAAGACTGTCGATTATGAGCAACACCCACACATGTTAATGAGGATAAAGACTAGATTATGAGCAACACCCACACATGTTAATGAGGATAAAGACTGTCGATTATGAGCAACACCCACACATGTTAATGAGGATAAAGACTGTCGATTATGAGCAACACCCACACATGTTAATGAGGATAAAGACTGTTGATTATGAGCAACACCCACACATGTTAATGAGGATAAAGTCTGTCGATTATGAGAAACACCCACACATGTTAATGTGGATAAAGACTGTCGATTATGAGCAACACCCACACATGTTAATGAGGATAAAGACTGTCGATTATGAGCAACACCCACACATGTTAATTAGGATAAAGACTGTCGATTATGAGCAACATGCACACATATTAATGAGGATAAAGACTGTCGATTATGAGCAACACCCACACATGTTAATGAGGATAAAGACTGTTGATTATGAGCAACACCCACACATATTAATTAGGATAAAGACTGATCAGATGTATGGAATTGTATCTGCAGCCTTCTGGTCATAAGGTCAACAACTTGACCATTCATCCACTGAATTTCCCTTGGGTGAGGACCACAATGGTTTCCATTATATGACTCCAGGCATGGGCCCCTAAAGGGGTAAGGTCTGTTCCAGAAATCCATGCTGACTGTACATTTTAAATTCTCTTCAAAAGGCCAAGTAAGTGTATATGCTTTAAAGGTGGGATGATGGATAGTTTCTAAGTTATGAATCACAACCTAAGTCGCCACGAGGAAAGGACATATTCCAAAGGACATTAAGGACAATGTATGTGCAATAAATGACTTGTCTTATTTCATGTCAAAATGTGGTTGTTTCTATATGGTCTTGGAAAAAAGATAAGTGACCCCAACAATTTGCAGCACAATGTCACAGAGATAATCATGATGTTACAAAGTTTGTATGTATTGTAGACCTGCCACACTCCCAGACAGTGTTGCAGGTAGTCTGAGTTTCCTCTGACCCTTGTCACCCCATTTTTGATATTTGGACATTTATGTTGGGGTGTAGGGTCAGAGTCCATTCCCTATAAAAAAAGTTGGAATTCACACCATTTGGTGTCGGCTTGGGGTAGCTGCTTACTAGCCGGCCCAGCAAACTTGAATGACCTTTCATCGATATATACCTGCATGAAATCAATAGGAATATGATTTATTTTCACAAAAATCATGAGCATAGCATTCGTCATGTTTTTAATCTGCTGACAGACGAGATGAATGTACGTCGTTGCTGACATTTGACCTGGATCTGGCCATTTGCATTCTGAGTCACATGACTATGCAAATCTCACAGCCTACACAAATTGTGTTGGCGAATTCCAACTTTTCAATAGGAAATGGAGTCTGACCCTACACTCCAACAAAAATGTCCAAATATCAAAAATGGGGTGGTACGGGTCAGAGGAAACTTGGACTATGTTGCAGGGGGAGAGTTGAGACTCTAAACTTAATTTGAGGTCCAAGGAGGGGTCAGTGTGTGTTACTGAAGTCATGATGATGTTCAGTTAGATTAAGTTATCAAGTCATATAGGCCTTAAGAAAATTACTGGAAATTAAATTTAGACTGAAAAAATAAAATATGTTTTCTTTGAAGCATTTGATAATCATTCAAGCAGAAAATAGTTGGTAGACATTATATTGTCACATATCATCACACACACACACACACACACACACACACACACACACACACACACACACTATTAAAACAAAACACACCAAGTTTTCATCTTTAAAATCCACTAGACATTTGAATACAATCTTAATTACTTGCATGAAAATTCCAACAGCTGTGTTCATAGTATGCAATTTTATTGTTGTTGGCAGACTTCTCTTTCATTTGAATTATCAATGTGCAAGCTGTCAAACAAAGTTCTTGTGACTGTTAAGTGATGCAACATAACTTAAATCTTAGCAGACAACGAGATTAAGATGCCCTTTAATAGAATGCCTTTGTCTTAAGTGATCAGTTTGGTCAAACGACTCATTACACACACAATTTACAATTGCACCTCGCTTTGATAAGCAATATTATGCAGCACTTTTAATCACTCATATTTGTGTCCCATCACAGACTTTTTTCTTTGTCAAGTACAGATATACTTTCATATTTGAATGATTATCATGTGTACATAATTTCTTTGGTGCCAGAAGCACAGCTGCATTTGTCACATGATTGGTCAACAGGAAGTAGTTAATGTATCCAACTTTGTTAAATAAAAACAGAGCATCAAAGAGACAGATAGAGTTTTGGAATGAATCATGAAATAGGACATTTCTGTTGGCCATATAATAAGAAAACAATGGAACATTGTTAGCTTTATGCATTCAGACTTATTTCCAGACTTTTTCTATTGTAGCTGAAGTGTTGTAGGTTTCCCCAATAACATTTGTGATTTGTGAGCAAGATTTCTTGACATGTAATCATAGACAAATGTCTGTCTACCTTTAAACAGGGTGATGGAGGAAGGTCCTGAAATTTAGGATATTGATGTTAAACACACTGTGAAAAGTTTTTTTTTAAAGAAGAAAGTTAATGTAGTATGTTTGGCTGTGATACTTAAAGATGAAATAAAAAATGTTAATGGAATGTGGTCATTTGTTTTTTTTCTTGCAATGTCTTGGTAAATTTTTTGATTTGAAATCAAATTAAACTATTTAAATAAATTAATACAGAAAAGGATCTCTTCCTTGATTCTTTCAAGATGCACATAAAATTAAAAATAGCAAGGTAAAGCTATTGAGAAGAATTGTTGTAGTTGTAACATTACGGCCATATATATCACCGTTTTTGCTTTGGTTTTCTTGTACTATAATTCTAAATATTTCGCAATGAATGAGCATCAGCAATCTGTTGACAAGTATACTGGTGACTCAACAATATATGAATAAGTTTTGAATTATAGCAAGGAAAAAAGTACCTTATTAGGACTCCTTTTGACTGAGATTTTAACTTTTTAAGAAAGGAGACTGGACCACAACTTTCAAAATCCCATGAAGAACTCTGCAAGGTCACTGTAACTGAAAGAAAACAAATGGCTTCAGCACAATAATTTCATTTCTACACAGCATCTATTTTCACCAAACTTTGTGAACAGTTTGCACTTGAGATGAGTATGATTTCAGGGTCAAAAGGTCAAAGGTCACTGGTACTGTGACTGAAAGAACACAAATGGTTTCTGCACAATGACATTAGTTCTACCTCATGTACCAGGTCAAATCGTTGTGGAAAGCTTGCACTTGGGGTAAGAAAGAAGCCTAGTGATTTGGGGTCTAAAGGTCAAGGTATCTGACTGAAAGCAGAAAAGCTTTTATACAACAATGTTAGTTCTGCACCATAGACCTGGACTGATCTTTGTAGATGGTTTACACATGGGGAAGGAATATCCTGTTGAATTTGGGGTTAAAATGTCATGGTCACTAGTGGCTTAAAGAGGAAAAGTGGTTAATCCATATAAATTCCAGTTATCACCATAGAGGAAAAGTAAATATTGGGCTGGCATATAATGTGGTTGGTATTCATGATACTCTTGTTGTGAATTGCATGAGAGGTTTTTTTTTTCTCAGATGGCCTTGTTGAAAGAAATCAAATTTCGAAATACAGTTGCAACATATACCCTAGCTATGAAGAAAGTAAAACAAAGGGAAAATAATATTTAGCAACAGTAGTACAAATCTGAAGATTACAGGAGATTTTTACTATTCTTATTGTCAGTTATAGTCATTAAAGAGCAAATTGTTTTGTTTGATATTATTCTGTATTTATAGCCTATATTAAGTGCTTAAGAATTTTTAATCACAAACTTATTGTGTTCATTATGTAAACAGAATCTATACATGAAGTATATATGTCTCATTATAAATTTTCCAGAGAGAAGCCATTGGCACTGTATCTGTTTTCCAATAACAAGAGAGTAATTCAGAAATTTCTGACCAGTACAAGCAGTGGTTCAGTTTGTATCAATGACACAGTCATGCATTTAACAGGTAAGCCTAAATAGCGTTTGTGTAATTTAATTTAATCTCTTGGTACATTTAGTTTTGGCATGTTAATACTGATTAAAAAAATTAAAGGAACAATATCTAGAATAAATTTAGCATCGTGGATCTTTCAGAATTGTCTAAGTTTCATTTTTTATTGTACCTATTTAATTTTAATGACAAATACATTTCAAGTTGGAGAATAAATGATGCTGAGGCTCTTTTCTTTAAGTGTTAGTTTTATACATCAGATTTATCAAGAATTAGGGGCCATGTTGACTGAGAATTTTGCAGTTGATTTGTTTACAGAAGTGGTGCCTAAATCTTTATAACTTGCAGGTTTTTGTTCTTGACAGTCAAAATACTTTGAAAACTTTGTGTAAGTAAGGTCATATAATTGATATAATTATTCAGAAATATGCAGAATTAAAGCAGTATTTGTATTCATTTGCAATTGGATGCACCATGCAAGCTAATTGCATTATAATGAGTATTGGATGCACCATGCAAGCTAAATGCATTGTAATGAGCATTGGATGCACCATGCAAGCTAAATGCATTGTAATAAGTATTGGATGTACCATGCAAGCTAATTGTATTGCAATGAGTATTTGATACACCATGCAAGATAATTGTATTGTAATAAGTATTGGATGTACCATGCAAGCTAAATGCATTGTAATAAGTATTGGATGTACCATGCAAGCTAATTGTATTGCAATGAGTATTGGATTCACCATGCAAGATAACTGCATTGTAATGAGCATTGGATGCACCATGCAAGCTAAATGCATTGTAATAAGTATTGGATGTACCATGCAAGCTAATTGTATTGCAATGAGTATTGGATTCACCATGCAAGCTAAATGCATTGTAATGAGCTTTGGATGCACCATGCAAGATAATTGTATTGTAATAAGTATTGGATGCACCATGCAAGCTAAATGCATTGTAATGAGCATTGGATGCACCATGCAAGATAAATGCATTGTAATAAGTATTGGATGTGCCATGCAAGCTAATTACATTGTAATGAGTTTTGGATGTACTGTGCAAACTAACTGCATTGTAATGAGCTTTGGATGCACCATGCAAGATAATTGCATTGTAATAAGTATTGGATGTACCATGCAAGCTAAATGCATTGTAATAAGTATTGGATGTACCATACAAGCTAATTGTATTGCAATGAGTATCAGATGCACCATGCAAGATAATTGCATTGTAATGAGCATTGGATGCACCATGCAAGCTAAATGCATTGTAATAAGTATTGGATGCATCATGCAAGCTAATTGAATTGCAATGAGTATTGGATGTATGATGTAAGCTAATTGCATTGTAATGAGCATTGGATGCACCATGTAAGCTGATTGTATTGTAGTGAGTATTGGATGTGCCATGCAAGCTAACTGCATTGTAATGAGTATTGGATGCACCATGCAAGCTAATTAAATTGCAATGAGTATTGGATGTACGATGCAAGCTAATTACATTGCAATGAGTATTGGATGCACCATGTAAGCTAAATGCATTGTAATGAGTATTGGATGCACCATGTAAGCTGATTGTATTGTAATGAGTATTGGATGTACCGTGCAAGCTAACTGCATTGTAATGAGTATTGGATGCACCATGCAAGCTAACTGAATTGCAATGAGTATTGGATGATTCATGCAAGATAACTGCATTGTAATGAGCATTGGATGCACTGTGCAAACTAAATGCATTGTAATAAGTATTGGATGTTCCATGTAAGCTAAACGCATCATAATGAGCATTGGATGTACTGTGCAAGCTAATTGGATTGTAATGAGCATTGGATGTACCATGCAAGATAATTGCATTGTAATAAATATTGGATGTACCATGCAAGGTAATTGGCTATGTATGAATTGTTTACAGAATTTTTAAAAAAATCAATGATTCAGGTCAGGTAGAAAATGAACTTGATTTTGGACAAGGTTAGTCCAAAATACAATTATCCATAGAATATAATGAAATACAAATCCTAACAAACAATGCAAATTAAATATACATAACAATAAGCTAGCACTTATTATAAATAAACAACAAGGTGAGTTTTGATTTTTTAAGTGAATTGAGGTTGCAGAGGTAATTTTGGTTTAGAAATGTTGCAAACAACTAAGCTTGTTTCAAGCAGTCTAACCTTCTTGTAAAGGCCATCATTAGACCAGAGAATTAAAAGTAGGTTACTTTTCAAACATATATCTATAAGGACCAGGTTAATTTACCTATGATGTTCAATTGGCTGTGAGGTGATATTTTTGCAATTATTATTGCTATGGTTTTTTATTTACTGTTTATAGCTCTACTGGTGTGATAGACAAGGTCAGCTTATGGATGTCTTTATGTCCATAGTCTGTCATCCAATGTCCGTCTGCCCATTCACACAAGCTTGTTATCCCTTCTTCTCCTAAAACTACTTGGAGGAATGCCATTAAACTTTACACATATATTCACCCTAAGGTCTAGTTGATCTGAAAGGAAGCTGGTTTTGCTCAGACGTCAAGTAGCAGCCATCTTGAAAATCTTGTTATCGCTGCTCTTGAATGTGGTTTTCACTAAAGACGTCTTGTGATGAACTATTTGATTCTAAATGGAAATGGTGCCAATCTGACAGCCAGTATGGCTTCCATGATATCTAGTTGGTTCTAAATGGAAATGGTGCCAATCTGGCAGCCAGTATGGCTCCCATGATATCTAGTTGGTTCTAAATGGAAATGGTGCCAGTCTGACAGCCAGTATGGCTCCCATGATATCTAGTTGATTCTAAATGGAAATGGTGCCAATCTGACAGCCAGTATGGCTCCCATGATATCTAGTTGGTTCTAAATGGAAATGGTGCCAATCTGACAGCCAGTATGGCTCCCATGATATCTAGTTGGTTCTAAATGAAGATAGTGCCTCAGAGACATTGCAAAGAAAATATTTTAAATCTTGTCTCTAATTCTTCAAAATTGGCATGGAAGTTTCACCCAAAGTCTTCTAATGGTGTTTACTTTGTCCTTAATGTAGATGGTGCTGATTTTGCAACCAGAATGACTGCTACAGTGGTTAATTGGTAAATCTTGCCACTTAAAATATCAGAGATGGTTTCAACATTCAGTGTTTAAAAAAGAAATGGTTTTATCTTGAATTCCTGGAAATTCTTTTTTTGACACTAAGGTGTCAGTCCCTTAGTGAGATTTTTATTCCTTTTCATTCAGTCACAAAATAGAAGTTGAAGTGGTTACCAAAGTAGTTGATTTATATTTCAGTTTTGCAGTTTTTAGATCCATCTTCCTTTAAAAGTGAAGTTATTCTTCCTTTCCATTTCAGTTCCGTCATTACCTTTTGGAGGGGTGGGACACAGTGGAATGGGAAGCTATCATGGCAAATTCTCCTTTGAAACATTTTCTCACAAAAAGGCTGTTTTGCATCGAGGATACAAGTTTGAATCATTAAATGAGTAAGTTATTTCTCACTTTTCTTTAGTTGTTTATGCATGAGAGAGAGAGAGAGAGAGAGAGAGAGAGAGAGAGAGAGATCACCACTACAAAACTGTTTTTTCTTAGACTTTGTAATATAAGCACAGGTTCCAACAACAGAAAGCAGACTATTTCATGAACAGTTTTCTAAGTTTTAATTTTATCCAAAGCAACTAGGTTAGACAGTTATATATAGATTTAAGTTTAAATTGGACCAATGTTTGTTGTTGAAATGGGTTCTTTATGTT
Organism: Sinohyriopsis cumingii; assembly: GCA_028554795.2. Classification (NCBI taxonomy): domain Eukaryota; kingdom Metazoa; phylum Mollusca; class Bivalvia; order Unionida; family Unionidae; genus Sinohyriopsis; species Sinohyriopsis cumingii. Next base: position 20,423,132 of record CM068834.1, on the reverse strand, counting down.
AATTACCTACTTCACATCATGTAGGCAATTATATCTAATAAATGATTGTTGTGAGCCTTTTTTCATCATGATACTCAACTTGTCATGAACCTTTTTAATCATGATACTCAACTTGTCATGAACCATTTTTCTTTTGATATCATGATACTTGTCTTGTCATGAGGTATTCTTAATCATGATACTCAACTTGTCAAGAGCTTTTCAAATCATGATACTTATCAAAACCTTTCAATGATGATACTTGTCATGAGCCTTTTGAATCATGACACTCAGCTTGTCATGAGCCTTTGTAATCAGCTTTTATTTTTCTGTTAAAAAGTTTGACATTTTGTAGAAACAGTTTTGAAGAAGAGTGTCTTTTGTTTCAGTGCACGTTACCCTCCATACAGTGAAGGCAAGCTGAGAAAGGCAGAATTCTTTATGAAACAGTCTCCAAAAAAGAAGAATTGTTCTTGAGGCCATGGGGATTTTTTTGATAATAATGCATAGCCCTTACCAATACCTTCTGACCAATCATAATGGGAAACCCACTTAAATCTCATACTGACAGTGTCTGATTTTTGCAGCTGTCATTTATCTCTGATACTGTACCAGCCCTAAGCATTCACCTCCCTTAAGAAGGCAAAATTATCCAACCTCTAAGGTGGCTGGTAATAGTGAAGTTCCACTGTATTTATACACTGGAGTATGGGTGATCATTTTGTGTACTCTTCTCATTTTAAAAGTGTCAGATTGATTGTAAATTTACTGGAAAAGTTATATTGTTAATGCTAGCATAAGATGCTTTTATTTTTGAGTCCTTAAATAGAGATGATATAGTCCTATAGTTTTCACCTTTTCCATTCATCCAACCATCTCTCAATCCATTCACAATTCTTCTTATTACCATAGCTCAGTAAACCTTAGACATAATTGGATGCCATTTGGTAGGTGAACTGCCTACTACATACAAAGGTTTGAAGCTCTTGTCTTTTAAGGTTCAATTTTGACAGAGTCATTGCCCTCTGTCCATCAATTTTAAATTACTGCAGTTTGGTGTATACGTTGTCTCGCAGATATAAAAATGCATTTTGGGGATTTCTTACTCCATTTTGTATAGAGTTATGGCCCTTGACAGTTACTGTCATATCTTCACATGGATCGTGGTTTAAACAACCTTGATGTCACAATGAATGCTGCAAGTGAAAAAACGTCCTCTTTTCTTGACCCACTTTAGTACCATGCCATCATTGTAAAAATCCATAGCAATCAGTCATTTTTATCTACAATTTTCTTTGGTGACATTTAAAATGCAGAATAATCAGGATGGAATAGGTTTTGGTTAAACTATATTAATATTAAATTTTACAAAACTATTTAATATTTTAATTTAGATGAGTAAATGTACCTACATGACCACATTGACAAAAACTTTACATAGGTACAGAGTAAGAGTGTTTCCACATCACTGTTATGATTTTAATTCATACTGCAACCATATTGTTACAAATGAAATTTTATTTGTTTGAAAATCACTTAGCTTTTCTAAACATTTTTTAAACCGATGCATCTGAAGGAAATAGGTCTCAGCGTAATTTTACATATATTTTTGCAAGAAGACTTTGTGACTTCTGATGTGATTCAAACTCTTCCTGTACCATTCAAGTTGGAGACTTTAAACTTTCTGATTATTGAAGATGGAGTTGGAATGGGCAATGGACTGGGAAGAAGGGTGAAAATATTAACCTAATGTTGGAATAAACTGCTGATTTGTTGCAGATGTTTCAGTTTTGCCCAACTGCTTGAGGGGAGGGGGTCAATTCCTGAGATGGTCTTGCATGTACATGTGCCTGTCTGTCTAGTGAGGTGTACAAACCTTCAGCTGATAAATGAAATTATATATATATATATATATATATATATATATATATATATATATATATATATATATACATACACACCTTTATATAAAATTCAATTTAAATGCTATTTAGATGATTTTTATGATTTTTGGATAAGGTTTATTAAATTTTGTAAAACATTTTAGACTTAAAAACTGTTACATATTTTTAGAACCCCATATTTTCAGGATTTTATGTTTTGTACCTTTATTTTGTAAAATAGTACCCTTTATCCTGTTGTATTACTAGTTTATGTATATTTGGAAAGGTTTATCATCCTAAAATATATTTATTTCTTTATCTTTACATTTTTACATCTTATCTTTGAATCAGCTTCACATATAGCCAGTATAGAACTAACATGCCATGAAATGAGGTACAAGCCATTAAATGTTATACATGCCATTAAATGATGTACATGCCATTAAATGTTATACATACATATATGAGGGTATTTGGAAAGTTCTAATATTTTGTTATAATGTTTTGTTTCTTTGAATCTGTCAGTAAATTTAATGCTGATCAATAGACAAAATAACATTCTATAAAATAATCTGCATGCCAGCTGCACATACAGTACACTGGACACCTGCATATATATGCATGTTATGTAACATAGGTAAATTACAGTGACATAAAAATGTTGAAGGAGAACAATTCTGCTACTGAGCAGCATACTGTAAAATCTGAGTGCTCTTAGGGTCCTCACTGACTGATATGAAAGGCCTGCATGTAAAATCTGTGTGCTCTTAGGGTACACTGTGACTGATATGAAAGGCCTGCATGTAAGACCTGAGTACTTTTAGGGTACAGAGATACTGATATGAGAGGCCTGCCTGGATCGACTTTGTGGATGCAAATCTGTCATATGATACAATTTCAAGGTGTTTTCATCATTCTAAAAATGATCGCAGATCTGCTGAAGATGACCCACATTGTAGAAGACTGTTGTCTGCAAACGGAATGGGGAAAGTGGCTTCTGTGAAGGGGGCTATAGATGAAAAATGCTCCATACGCAGTGGAAAATATTTCTTTATCATTGGCGTTAATTCCTCAGCTGCTTTTAATATATTGAAGAATCATTTGAAGCTCAGAATAGTTTCTGTAAGATGGGTTCTCCATTGGTTGATGGATGATCTAAACCAGACTTAGGTTGTAATTTCCAAACATCTGTCACCAAAAGTAAAAAGAGTGGCCAGACATATTTTCATCAGATTGTTACAGATGATGCAAAGTGGATGTGCTCATTTGAACCTGACTCGAGATATAAAAAAAATTAATGTTGAATCGAATCAAATGGACAGAGACCACAAATCACTTGACCTGGTCAGACTGTCTAGAGGGTTTTATATGCATTATTTTTTTATGCTAAAGGTCAGAATATTAAGGGACCTCTGCTTCACTTGGCTAGTGTCACTTGATGTTTGTATGCCTCGAAAGTGTTCCCAAAAGTTGTGGAACACTACCAAAACACCAATCTATGCATATGTATCGAGATTTCCATCTGCTCTAAGACAAATCACTTGTGCAGAAATATGCCATTGTGACAGACTTCCTTAAGAACCACTGCATTCAATTTGTGCCACATCTTCCATACAGTCTAGATTTAGCTCCAAGTCATAGTCAGAGATATGACAAGGGGCAGATAGTTTGAAAGCCACCACACAGTTAGAATTGAAGTTTTCCATTGTATGAACAACATACAGAGAAGTGAATCCAAAGATTCATTTAATAATTGGATAATCAGATTTGAGATAGTATGTAGAGGTACATATTCATGAGTAGTCTGAGTAGATGAACAGATGCACTGTTTACTAATAAATAACTTTGATGTACAATGCACTAATATGCAGAACTTTTCAAATACCTATCATAGATACATACTACCAATTGGACTTGGAATGTTTTTAGTGAAATCTTGTTTACAGGATTACACTGGAACATTTGACCTAATGTCATCTGACGTTTATATGGATATGTTTGAGCATTTTTTTGTGAACTTTGTAAAGTTTAAGAACTTTCTGAACTTGGACTATTTTGTGTGCATGGGGACATACTGTTACAAGTCTAGTTTATATTTTGGTTAATCAATAGTTAGTGTATGGGGGCATACTGTTACAAGTCTGGTTAATCAATAGTTAGGCTTGCAACCAGATCATTTACTTATTTTTATTATTTGTGGAGTCTCAGACCTCTAGCTATAATAAGCTAACAGAAACTTTATTTTATATCTTTATGTTTTCCCCATAGTCTATTGTTGTAGCTATATCCATAAAAAATAAAAAAGAATTTTGAGATGCAATTTAAAATAAATTTAATATTATTTTGGAAGAGGGTTCCATTTTTACTTTTTCATTGGGGCCAGCTTGTTTAGGTTCCCACCTCCAGGTCCCCATTCATTCTGCCTCCTGGCCTAAAATAACTGTTTTGTGTGACTATGGTTCATACCCACCCCCACCTCATCAGGCACTGCATCTTATGATTGATTACCTTGACATGTTAAGATAGCTTCTTTACAGTGATCCTTGCCAGTGATCTATTTTCGCCCAGTGCATGCTTTAAATGTTGTGTCATGTGTTTTAAACCCTGTGTACTAGTATGGACTGGCCAATATAATATACCTTTATTGCAGTTTTTACTTCATGTTTCTTGAGGAGAAAACAAACTAAAATTTATAAAGAGTTTGATACTGAACAAGTGTGGACAACATACAGCATTTTTAGCTTGTGTCAGGGAAATAGATGGGCATCACCCTGACCACCACATTTGTTAATGGGAGTCAGGTATTTCCATCCATCTCTGTCCCAGGGGTTATACTCTGCTCTCCCCCAGTCTCTATAGATCATGGTCTTCAGGCTGTGCATTTTACATTTGGTTCAAATAATTTTTTTATGTTTTATATGCTAAGAAAATAAAAGGAAGAAATAAATAGAAGAGATGTAATAAGAGGAGAGAAAAGACAGCATGTTTTTGTAGCTTGTGTTTGCATGTTGTGTATTGGTCAGCAGTTTTTAGTATTCTGTTTCTGTTTTCCCCATTTATGTTTTTATTTTCATATATTGGTTTATGATATATGCCCTCTTATTTTCAGAAACTTTTGCGATCAATACTACTTCAAGCCTGACAGCATTGGCATCACACCTTCTCATTACATATATGATAATTAGTTATTCATATATTTCAATATTATCCATATTGTTTGTATATAGAATATTTTTGTCTTGAAATTTGCAATATTTGTTTTGTATTTTATTTTATAAATAATATTTCTTTTTATAACAGTTTCTTTACCATATAATAATACATGCTACTTTGTATATGCATATGTATATGTATATATTTCTTGCACATGGGGAAATACTGGTAGTTGGTTTTTCATATGTCAGCTAAGAACTATTTTGCCTGTAATCTTGCATCATGTAAACATTTAGATTTGTTTTGTATTTTGTTTATTATATTTTTTTGTGTGACAGTTTCTTTCTTAAATACATTACACTATCATCATTCTTTTGGAAAACTAATACTACCTTGCAAATTCAGCCCTCTCAGGTTAAAAACTTTTTGCTGAAAGCTGAAAGTTATCTGCTAACCTAGTTGGCGGTTGGGCAGAGTGATATCCCCCTTGATTTATGCATTGATGTCAGATCCCAAGAATATTTCTGTTACTACTTCTGCTGATGCTAAGAAACATGTTTTCACCATGAGAGACCTCACAAAGCCAGAATCAACTTTTGGAAGATATACCATTACAAGTTAGAAGAGTCTTTTCACTTCTAAGGAAAGTATAACCCAGGTTGGCTATTTTTCTCTATGACTGGACTTGGCCATATGACTCTGATTGTAATGGGCCACAACCACAGTTTACAAGGATACTTCATCAATCTATCTTACCACATGGTACCTCAATACTACCAGTGTACGCTGTCCATTTTGGGGCCTCAGATTTCAAGAGATGTTTCTTCACTCCTGCCCAAGCCTCTGCCATCAAAGAAACTCTACTTTTTAGCGACATGTTAGAAGTAACGGGACCTGACTCATAAGTGTAGTGGGCCACCATCATCATCATTGTTCTCCAACTAATTCACGGGTATATAACCAACGAAACTAGCATTCAAGTTCCACGTTGTTATTAGATCTTACTTCTATGAGTGAGACTCTGCCTTGCAAGATTAAACTGAAGTTTCCTGCCCTTTATCACTGGACTTATGTCCTCATTTCTCTTCATCACATACAGGGTCTACATTTCTGACATCAGGTTAAAATTATCAATGGAAGATTCCTCTTTCAATTGCTTCCACAATCAGAATCTTTATAGGTTACCACCAAATGACTCATCATTGTTGGCTATTCCTATGGACCTTACAATCTCAGGGTTCAACTCTATTTCTATTGCTGTACAGCAGGGGAATGAGCTAAGCAAACAGACAAAGTATCCTTTTGCATAGCAGATGCATGGACCCTTTACATAGAAGAACAACCCAACATAATGAATCAGATAATGCCCTCTCCACACAGATGACTAAATTCTGTTTTCAACTGGACTTGGCCATACACAAGGGATCGTTGGGTCCACGACCTCAACACATACATAAGTCACAGTCTCAAATCAAAGTGTCCCACGAGTTTAGTAAAGAGAATAAGCAGTGGCATGTTCACAGAATGGTCAACTTCATAACAGAGATGTAACATCTTATAACCGTAATAGCAGGTATTAACATACAACGGGTGCTGTCAGACCAGTCATGCCCCAAGATAAACTCGCAACTTTCATCATCTAGACTAATGATCAGGCTGACGGAATTCGCAGTATACCACCACCACCCTCAGTATCATCAACGGCGGGGGGATTTGGATGGCAACCAACAAGGTCGCAGGGATGTCCCTAGAGAGCATGCCATTAGGAAACAATCCTTCAGCTGAGTGGAAGAGTCATTTGGAGGTCTCTTGTTTTTACCAGTGTTACAAGTGACCATCCGTATCTCAATAACATACATACAGCCCGCACTCCACCCCATCCCACCCTCATAACAGATCCTGGTAAGGAGAAGGCTCGGATATTTTGTGGCTGAACGGTGAAAATTTCCCATGCTATATGGAGACCTATCAGTTTCTGGGAAATCGGTATCATGTTCAGCGACCCTACAGAGCCTTTGGCTAGAGTTCTTTTAGCTCAAACGTGGAACGTATCATTTGGTCCCGAATCTAAGCGCATTCAATCAACTCTGTTACGCTCTTGGTTTTGAGATGGAATGCAACAACTGGCCGTAACACTGCCCATTACTAAGAACGTGCAATCAGTGTGAACTTGCAAGATGCATAATTTCACGACCTCACTCAAACGGCCTCCACAAGTGATAACACGCTCCAAACAACAGTCGAGCTATATTATTGAGCAATACATGATTTTACGTGTTACTCTTTAAATCTCAATCTCTTTTCAGCAAGAACATCTTAGATCTCGCACCCTTTGAAGATTCGGTTGACTAGGTCTGGACTCTTAGAATGTGTTCACCGGGTACGAGATTTCAATCCATGCAATGCCTTTTAGAGCAATCCATCATCTAGAGTATGCATTCGCCATCTGAATTTCGCTCATTACGGCAACTGACGTCTTAGTCTTTGATCGCTTTATTTGACTTTCATAACAATGATTACGAGGCTGAACCTTAACAATTGAACCTTCTCTCTGTCTGCAATCATTCAAGGTTGCATCATGAAGGTACTTTGGACTCGCATCTGAGACACATCTGAAACACATCCTGCAGCAGTCACAATCATTACGGATGCGCATACAGAGAGCTGAGGAGAGCATGTCTCCTACCTTTTCTGACTGACATAGGACCGTGGCCCTCTCAGGATCATTATTTATAGTTACAAGGTGGAATGCCCACAGTCCCAAACTTTGTCACACCAATCCTGGCCCAAAGGCCTGGCTAATTGCTGCTTCCTATACATTGGAATGGCCAAATGTTTACACATCCAAACACCTTGGATTCTGAACGTGATACCGGAACCAAAAGTATGTGAGTGTCTCTTCATCCTGATTGCTATACTAAAATAGGGAATACGTGACCAACCAGATCAATCTATAAAGGCAGTGGAATATAATGTCCGTGGTTCACACTATATTCAAAATGATACGTCCATTCCACGTTATCTAACTTTCAAGGCTCTTTGATGAGTAACCGTTAACACCCATCACAATTAAACGTACTGTTCCGCGATTACTAGCACAATGTGCTATCATAGAAGAGAGGATATCGCACGAATCAAAGACATGTCTGATATTCTATTCGTTTGACTTTCACCTGGCCAATGACACTAGGCCCTTGCTCAAGTGGACTTTTCATGGGGATTAACCTGGCTCAGGAGGACACCAATTGAACTGCTCTCAAGAGCGTAATTGATTTACCTATCGTACAAGTCATGCCCTCTCACTATTTTAGCAGTCGCAGGCAAAATGAGAAATACATTTCTTGGTGGAACCATCTACTTTCAGTTCCGACATGATGGATCAATATCGTGCATGAAGCCACACCCCACCCCCTTGCAAAGACATTCATTGACTCGCCTTTCTTACAAGATCTTCTTCCTCATTGGCGCCAGCTATGGCAGGAAGAATCAGCGAAATGTATGCCTTATCAGTGGACACGAATTACATGCAGTTCTTACAAGACTGGTCATTTTTACTGGTGACGATACCCTCTTTCATTGCCAAGAACAGTCTCTGGTCCACGGGTAACCAGACTTTTGTAATAAAATCATTGGGTACTCTGGACACTTCAGCTCACCACCTACAACATTCAGTACGAGGTTGAAGTGGTATCTTAAAATGACAGAGCCGTTGCGTCGAGGGAGATGACACTTATTTGTTACGCAAGGTTAGAGCCGTTGCCAGAAGCATAGCATTTGACCGGAACTGTTCTCTAACCGACATTATCCAGGCCGTGTGAATGAGATCATAGTCGACACTCTCCAGTTTTTATCTAGATCTTTCATCCCAGAGGGCTCAACTCGATCTGATAGGATCTATAGTCGTAGCGAAACAGGTCACCTTTCCAGGTCATTCGACAGCTTCATAAGACACGGCTTCACGACTTCCGCTACATATGCGGAAGAGAAAATTTGCCATTTTCGAAGCCGCTTCCAGGCAGATGGAGTCTTCTCCGGCCGGGTTATCTAAAAGCTGTCTCACATACCTACGGGACCGGTATGGCATCTCCCTGGTAAGGGGCTGTATCACCTCCACCTCTTATATGTTAATTCTCCTATGGTATTATGATTGGATAATGTGTTTAAAGAAAAAACTAAACAATTTCTAGTAAAATGTGTTTCTTCGAGAATAATACACATATACACTCTCCAGTTACATCCATATAGAGAAGCGTGCCTTCCGCTCTTGTAATAACTGGATTTGGCCTCATAAAGCACCCCTATTTAAACAAGAAATTATTCGTTATAAAACACATTACGCTGAACGTTTAGATTAATATCGAGGTCATAGTCCATTATAGTCAACGGTAGTAACGGCATTGGTATCGTGTTTTCTTTCCAAATAAAGAATCCCGCAATGCCAGCAACAGTCGCAATGTTTAAAAAAAGTTACGAATTTTTTTAATAGCACCCGGTTGAGCAGCAGAGAGACTGAGCCCACCAACTATTCCGTCCAATAGAACCCTCTATCGAGAACACTCTTGATAGAGAGTCTTATTTCACAAAATAAACCCTCTATTCAGAAAACTATGATAAATAAGCCTTCTCTGCTGACTAGAAGAGTTATTTCATGAAAAATAGCTAACTATAAAAATACTTCTTGACTCCGGGGTCTACTAGACGAAACATTCGGTGGCATAGTCTCTCTGCTGCTCAAAATACAAAGTATTTCTAATCCTAAAGGATTTCTGTGAATTTAAAAATTTTAAAATCAGTAATAATGGCAAATATCGGAGAAGCATATAGTGTTAGATTAGCGCGAGAGCGATTAGAAGCAATTAAATTTCTTCCTGTCCGTGATAGTATTAGAGAAAAACTTCAACAACGACAGCAAGCACAAGTTGAATTTAGAGAGGGTACAGAACAGTTATTTAAACCAATCGTTGAACCAACCAAAAAGATCGCTGAAGCCACAACAGCATCACAGCGAGTTATCGCGGAATTACCAAAACAGATCAGCGAAGCAATGGAGTTTGCTAACAAAACACGTGCTGAAATCGAAGACATTAAAAATTGTCGAGGATCTATCTAAACCTAAACTAGAATTAAAAACTAAATATTTTACTCAGCAGGGTTACACACATGTTATGTCTGATCCTGTTACTGTTGCTGCAAGGGGATATCAAACGCGTCATCTGATTCTAAAGCCAGAATTTTATAATACTCCAGAACATGAGTGGAACGCGAGGGTATTTCGTGAGTATAAAGGTATTTCACAGATCAGCAAAAAATATAAGCGCGAATATGATGATTTTAATGAAAAAGTTAATGAAATGAAAGGGGGTATTTCAACACCAACGAAGCAGCGATCTCGACCACGAAGACAACCATCACCTGACCCGGGTGTAACCGGTAGTGGTTTGGAAAGTCACATTACTTGTCCTGATAGTGTTCTCAATGATGTATCGCGGTTAGAAGTTCTCATCGGAGGCAGACGAGCTGGAAATAACTCACCGGAAATAATTAATCAAGCAGCTGATATCTGTCAGCGATTATTTCAGGGTGGTATCATGGATGTTCACGCGTATCGAGAACTTATCGATGAAATCATTGACTGAAATCATCGAGTTGGATAAAAAAATAAATAATAATGATCATACATAACGCTCACCGTGGACCCGTCGTGGTCAGGGTAATAAATTCACGACTACCTGTTTATAGAGCAATTTACGGAGATGGACTAGGTGATGTTATTCAAGGTTTATTCAGAAGACTAGCACCCAAGGCAGCGCCGATTGCAAAACAACTATCAATGAAAGCTATTGATGTTATTAAAGATAAAGCTCCTGGTGTTATCGGTAATATTGCCAACAAGGCATTTACTGCAATCAAGGAAAGATTAGCGCGATTACGCAGACCAGTTAAATTACCAGCCACCACAGAGATGCCTGCAGATGTCAGTAAAGTAATAAATCAAGCTGCAAATAAAAAACTAGCAGAGATACTGGATCAACCAATAAATACAAGTATGATATCAGGAAGTGGTTTTCGTTTTAGATGACTATGATTTACTATAAAATGTTTAAACGCGTGTCTGAACCAGCTTTCGATATGGATGCACCAGTACTCAAGGATGAGTCTGTGCGCGATTATCAGTACTATTCTTATGAAGCACGAGAACCAAATCAGCAGGGCAGAATTGAATTACAAGTGCAGGATACAAGTAGATATTTCTTGCCTGCGAAAGCATTTATTGAAGTTACAGGTGAAATCGTAACAAATGTTGTCGGTAATACGCCATATGCAGCTGATGTCCAAGTTGGCTTTGTAAATAATGGCATCATGGCACTATTTTCCAGCGCCAGATATCTCATAGACGGCAAAGAAGTTGAGACAATTCAAGATAATGTAGATGTTGCTACGACAGTTATTGGGCTGGCAAGATATTCAGATGATTACACTAGATCAGCTGGCCCAACTATGATGTTCGCCAAAGACAATTCTAACTTTCCTGATGGAAGACCTAGCATCGTAAGGCGACCACAAAACAATGCCAGAAATGCTAATGCCGATGTGGAAAATTTACCCTTTCCCAACACTGAATACAACTTAGGGTTTGGAACACGAAAATTAATGTTGAAAGGTGATAATAGAGAATTTTCATGTGCGATTCCACTGTCTCACATCTTTGGATTTTGCAGAAATGTTAGAAAGGCCATTTTTGGAGCCAAACACACAGTTGTACTTGTGAGAAAAGGTGATGACAATGATGCTATCTGGCGAGCAGCTGGCGTTGCTGACGGTAAAGTAAATATAAAAAGACTTGCTCTGTGGATGCCGGTGATGACTCCGTCACTCGCTGAAGAACAGCGGTTAATTTCTTTCATGGATCAAGGTGGTAAATCAATACTATCGTGGCTAACAACAACCACTGACGTTAATCAAAATTATGTTGATGGGCTATTCACGTGGCATATATCATCACAGCAAGGTGTTGCGGCACCAAGACATGTCTTTGCTGCGTTTCAACTTAATTTACGATTAAACAATCAAGAACGTTCTCACATGATATTTGATCAACTTGGTATCACTGCAGTATCCTTGCGAATAAACGGACATCAAGAACCATCCGAGGATATAATATTGAATTTTGGCACTAATAATATAGCACGTGTATATCACCGTTTGATGACATTTATGGGACGTGATCAAAATATTGATACTGGTTTGCAAATATCACAGTTGGATTTTACGAGTATGTATCCGATTTATTACTTTTCGCTGGGGCATCTTGATTTAGCTAAACAATCTGTTGTTGATTTACACTTCAGAGCTAACGTAAACTCAGGTAACCCTTACAGAGCAATCGCGGTCATACTCTCTGATAAAACAATGCTACTTGAAGGTGCTGGTGGACGAATGAGAGTCCTTGATGCCCCAGTAGAAAATATCTAATATTTTCAGAAAATATGTAACATTGCTAGCAGCAACGTGTAAACAATTAGAGCAATCTTGTATTAAATAAAATGTCATACAGTCATGTTAATGTCGCTCTGACTCCTGGTCAGGTGAAGAAATTACAATCGAAAAATGCGAGCACATGTGGGACAAAAATAACACTAAAATACGATCAGCTAATGGGCGGTCCAAACAAACTGTCATTAACTAAAACCCAACTAAAACATTTCAATAAAGCAAAGCAAGCAATGATTGGAACTCAACTTGATTTCTCTCCAGCCGCGGTCAAAGATATGGTTAAAACCGGCGGTATATTTCCGTTACTTGCAGCGATACCAGCATTGATTGCCGCAGCAGCACCAGCAGTAGCAAAAGCAGCCGCGTTAGGGGCTGTTGGAACAGCTGCTGGAATGGCTCTAAAGAAAGCAACAGGGAATGGATACAAAAAAAGGGACGCGGCTTAAGACTTCCAGGAACTCCACCCTCATGGTACCCAAAACGGTTCTGAAAACCATCGGTTTTCTACCGATGTTGAAGCTTCCAGCTTCTAATTTTGATTTGCTTGATGCTGTTAAACAATTAAATATAAAGAACTTCAGAAGTGTCTTTATGAGAGATCAATTCCCAGCATGACCGAATAATCCAGAAACCGGAATTATTAATCTTGATAACAGTGATGGTCCAGGAACTCACTGGGTTGCTTACGCGATCGATCCACGTGGAATTTTCTATTTTGATTCGTACGGGCTAGCACCGCCAATTGAGTTTTTTCAATATACAAAAAACATTCCATTGACAGGGAAAGTTTGGTATTCAACGTTACCAACACAAACACTAACCGATCCTCCAATATGTGGCCGTGAAGTATTACATGTTCTTGATGCAATCTCGAAATCAGCGAGTTCTCCTCACAAAGTCGTGCATGAATACACGTTGAAATCACAGATGTGATTTCCAAATTTAAACAACCCCATAACTAATAATGGTTCATATTTACGGAAGATCAAGCAGAACAAAGGAAGAAAAAAAAAGATATCGATTTATCGAAGTATGCGACCAAAGATGAAACTGATAATCTTTTAAGTCTGACCGGGATAGACCCAGATGAGGTTGTAATTTTTCAAGATCGACATGGCAAGCTAAAAACCAGTAACATTAGGTGGAATGACATAATTCGCAGGGTTATTGGAGCTACCACGGACAACATCGTTGTATTCACTGACAGCGGCAGAATCAGAGATTCGCTGATATCAATCGCGGCGCTTCGAGATGATGCACGAAAAGCCGCAGGGGAACGTGTAGCGAAGACCGGTGATACAATGACAGGTGAACTCAATCTCGGCAACAACAAAATAACCACGTTAGCGATTCCAACATCCCCGGAAGATGCCGCAAACAAACAATATGTAGACACCATTGACGGTAAACTAACCACGTTGCGGGCAGAGTATGCTGTTCACGTGAGCGCGTTTACAAGACTTCGAAGAAACTTCGCAAAAACTGATGAGGCCGTGGATAAGTTCTTTGAGACTCCTCCAGTCATCGACATGAAACTTTCTGAAATCATACCAAATCTTACTAATAACGCCAATGATATCAACAAGATTAATACCCGGTTAGGTGTAGTACGAACAGATAGAAGTTTTTCAGATCAAATCGCGTTGATACAAAATAGCATTGACACGATCAAACAAACACAGCAAGATATCGTATCGGGAATTCCTGAGATCGTTAACAAAACCAGTCTGATTAAAGTCCCCACTGGAGTTACTTCTGGGCATATCACCAACATAGTATACACGGTATCATCTGGATTCGCAACATGGTCCCGACAAAATAATACTATCAAATATACAGCAACAGCCACTGGCGTGTATAGACTGTCTGTATTCAGTGCTGCAAAATTTGAAATCTTCACAACATATCCCTGGAGACATTCTACCGATAAATATTCCGGGGTTGTGACTATCATATTAAACAAGGGAACTGAAGAAACATTTATACTGGAAGCCGCAGACAAGAAATTAACCGCAACATCTTACTGGTGGTGTTTGGAATTTGTAGCTGAAACACCTCAATTGGTTACCGCGTAAAATAATAAATGCAAAGTGTTTCGGCATCAACGACAACACTAAATGCTCAGCAATATAGGTATGATCAAGTACGCGAATGGCAGTCAGAGTTAAAAACCACTATTGACAATTGTGCAACAAAGATAAAAAAAATGCAAACGGCGTGTAACTGTATTAGACACAATAGTGTATTCGGTATCCGCGGTAGTTGCATCTACTGGGGTGCTATTATCAGCGCTGACACCAGTGACAACTGCAATCGCGATTACAATCACAATTTCAGCATCAACGACGATTGCAGGAGTTGCTAATATAATTGCAAAAAAAAATATCCTCGTGTGCGCTAACAAAATTACACGAATATGAAAAGTTAAACAGCGTGGCCTCGAAATTGTCCTCGTTGATATCATCCAGCCTTGACGATACAACAATATCCGATTCCGAATTCACGTTGATGTCCAGCGCATACAACGATTACAAAAACACAAAGTGTTTTTCAAAGTACTTTGATTTGAAAACGATGAAGATCAATAATGACGGAATTACTTCAGCAGATAGCCGCAAACACAGCTCCGGAAAAAACATCAATGATAACAATATCTTCAACGCAACCAGAGTTTAATATTAATTTTCCAACTGCGATTCCAGTAAAAGAAATCGCGTTGGCACAATTACGAGTATATCACAGTTGGCCCAACATCAGGTCGACATCATTTCACGGACAGTTGCCAGATAATTCATTTGTATTTTCGTATCAGAATAAACCTGACGCGCAGTCATATCACGGAATTACCCCGTCATACAAACAACATCTGGATCACGTGAAAATGGCAATGTTTAATGGCGAGATTTCCCCCTATAAAGATGACAGCGATATTGTGTGGGAATTTGATTCCTCAAAATTTTTAGATAGGGAATCTTTTGTGGTTTATGTTCGTCTAAGCCAAATTACTGAATATATTGAAATTGTTAATCAATTACATAAAACACAACTAGCGCATCTACGGCAACGCTTCCAAGAATATCTTTCCGACGTAACGGGTTCACGCAGCGAAATCATCAAACAAATTGAGATATTAAATCAGCTTGCCGCAGATATGGAATATATTAACCAGCGAATAATTCAGGCAACAATTGACAGTAAACCCGATGATAAACGACGATTTCTAAATAAATACTCGCTGAAAGAAGATGAGCTACCGAATTATAAATTTCCAGGATACGTTTACCCGGTCATCTTGAAAAAAATTGTTACTAATATCGTCGATGAATACTTCAATGACATACTTGACCAGCACAAGCGAATACTGCCATCGCCAACTATCCTCAGACATGACAATTCCACAGCGAGCGATGGCAGACATATTTCTCCGGGAATCGTAAATATCACTGATGTCGTCGCGGTCAATCTTGTGTGTGACGCAATCGATGGCAGTTACAACATAGACACAACAGTATCAAATCAAGCCCAGCAAGGGTTTATACTATACTCATTTACTCCTAAAGAACCACCTGGGTTTTTGATTGTACAAGAGCCAATTAATCCAGTATTTCTGCAGTGTTTAAATCCAATGCTGACAAGGATAAATTTTAAAGTCACTGACCAGCAGGGTAGACTTTTGGACCTGAGAAATGAAACTATTAGTATTAATTTGCTGGTAAAATCGTAGTCTTCCAATCGTGAAAAATCTTCGAAAATTTTTCAATTAATAATGTCATATTATAATAATGTCCAAAAAATCTTCGAATTTCCGGAAGTATGATGATGATGAAAATCTCTCTGACAGTGGTTTTATTGTTAGTGATGAAGATGTCTCTGACAGTGATTTTATTGTTAGTGACAGTGACGACGATGATGGCACTGTTGGTAACATCACCATCAATGACAGCACTGTCACAATAAATTATATTAAATGATAAAAAAAATATAGCATGTATCAGCACGTGAAATGTTCCATATACGACAAACAAACACTTGAAGAATGTATCAAAAAATTATTCAGCGGATCGTCGTCGATTTCATCAATGATGAAATTAGGTGAAGTTAAAATAGTTATTGATAAATACGGCAATGATGATTTTTTACTGACAGAATCGCAGTTGAAACAACTACAAGAGAATCATATCATAGCGATCACATGTTTTCCAGACCAAATCATGAATTATGCTCACTCGTATATTTCGCGGGATCATCTTGATAAGACACTGCAGTAAAAGTCAAGGGGGAAAAAAATCACTGAAATCGGACGATTTCACGATGATTTTATTTTTTTGTGCAGTAAAAATATTTTACTTTATATATATATTTTTTAACACTGACAATTTCGCTGGTTTTGATAGGGTATTTGCTAGTAAAAACCAGAGAAAATGTCCAAGTTGCTAATCTTGATAGGGTATTTGCTAGTAAAAACCAGAGAAATTGTCCAAGTTGCTAATCTTGATAGGGTATTTGCTAGTAAAAACCAGAGAAATTGTCCAAGTTGCTAATCCTGATAGGGTATTTGCTAGTAAAAAACAGAGAAATCGGACAATTGCATAATTTTATTATATATATTTTTTTAACACTGACAATTTCGCTGATTTTGATAGGGTATTTGCTAGTAGCAACCAGAGAAATTGTCCAAGTTGCTAATCTTGATAGGGTATTTGCTAGTAGCAACCAGAGAAAATGTCCAAGTTGCTAATCCTGATAGGGTATTTGCTAGTAGCAACCAGTGAAATCGGACAATTGCATAATTTGGACAGTACAAAATGTAATATTTTTTTTAATTTCGATTTCACTTCCAAGTACTCGATTTCACTTCCTTGATTTTATCAAGGTATTTGACTTCGTCAATGACGAAATCAAGGTGAGGTATTTACTTCCTCGTTGATTTCATCGCTGACAGTGTCAGCGGACATACAATGTTTCAATTTTCGGACGCGATTATTTATTATCTTTTTTGTTTCATACTCGGCCGCCAATGCCAGCCTGATCTTTTCGATTGCACGAGACAGTGGAACAAATTCATTTATTTGTGCTTCTTCTACGCTGGCCAAATTATTTTGGATCATCTTTATGAATCGATATTGAGCAGGAAGAATATAACGCCCTGCGCATTTAGCTTCATATAATGATTCAAAATCAGACAAAATTGTTTCAGGATTTAGTAATATATTAAATCCTTGTTTTTCTAATTTTTTAATAGTTTTTAATATATTTTTATATATTTAAAATAAAAAAACATCACATCTTCTAGCTTATCAAATGATAGGCTACCAAACTCAGGAGCGGAAACACTACCCCCAATGGGTGTGTTTGCGAACGACGAGACATTCCCCATTTGTGAACCCCCTAGCTGACCATTTGATATGCTAGGGACAACACATAACATGTAGTATTTACATCTGTAAAGCTTCTAAATTGCCACCGCATTTTAGCAAGCTTACACAGTAGTATAACTTAATTCTAACTTATCTTAAGACGGTACAAACACATAGTATTTACAATATTTACAGTAGAAGCATATTTACAGCAGTTGTATTTACAATATTTACAATAGGGACGGTACAAACATATAGACAACACAGACAGATGCGGGGTTATATTCTACGTTCAACAAAGTTGCACCCCCACCCCCAAAATCAATCCCGTTGGGTGCTAAAAGACCACCCCTGAACGGGGCGATAACGGAGAAAGTTGTGCAACTTCGTTGGGTTTCGAAACCCCGTATATTATTCGGACGATATTGTATATAAACCGACTGATACCTGGAAGTTCAGAAATAGCTCAACGTGATTTGTTTAAAACGTATTTTCTTAAATATGATCGTGTGGAAAATACAGATGTACCATAAACCCGAACAAGTGTAATAAAATAGTGATATTGTCTGTAAAAAAAAGATAAATACGCGTTTGTCCCTGACAAAGTCAGGGATAAAATCATTCTTGACGCTGTCACCTTGATAAAATCAAGGGTGATAAAATGAAGGGAAGTTATTTACTTCCTTGTGCAGAAAATCGTCTGCTGTTACCTGTGAAGTGTTATAGCGCGCTGTCAAGGTGACAAGGGGGAAATAATTGTATCATTGACTTCAAAAATCCTTTGGATTTTCACACAGTCACTGCAGAGTTATCTATATAAAAAAATATAATCCAGCTATCAAACTTACTTGAAAAAGTTGATTTGATAATATTTTCTGCAACACGTCGGACAGAACTGGGGTGAATACCAAAATACTTCGCAGCTAAGCCCATTGAGCGAAATATATTTTCTTTATTAGTATTTTTGTTGAGAGATCTGACAGCTCTGGGAATTTTTACAAATTTACCAGTGCCACCTCGTGCAGAATTCTCGCTCGGAGTAATGGATTGTAAATTTTGGAGAGAGTTTTTAAGTTTATTATTATCTTTGTGATCGATTACAAGACCATCTTTGATCTCTCCAAAGAAACACTCGAACACAAACCTGTGATTATGATAGTTTCTGTCCCCAGAAACCTTAAATCGGAGATAACCAGCATTAACAACAGCACCAACTGTTTTTTTCAATCTGCAATGTCTCACTATTCCCTCGCGAGATGCTTCATAATTCTAAATGGTTGGATGTCGGACAAATTCTTGATTCATTTATACTTCATGTATTTGTCTAATTTATAATTTGTCTGAGAACTTAGTTATATAATCACTCTCGGATTTCAGCGCATCTCCATTATTTTTTTATTGTAATATCGCTTGAGTTCACGGTATCGTTTCCCCCCGTACCCCGCACATAACTGTGTTTTACCCCTGACCCCAATGCCACATCGCAGGCATGGGATAGGTCCTGTGCTTCCTCGTTTGATGCTTTGTATATGTTCACCGCAGAATTCCTTCCTGCAGGGCTTATTACAGACTGTTACGGATCCAACTTTTAACCACTTGCAGTTATTCATTTGTATATATATATATATATATATATATATATATATATATATATATATATATATATATATATATATATATATATATATATATAATATTTCTTATTTAAATATTTGTCTTAAATATAATATGAAGGGTTTTTTTGGCGCTGGGAGATTCGATCTTGACAGGCTAAACAGAGACTCACGACGGCGGAATCTAACTGATCTATTTAATATTATCAGGGAGGGTAAAAAGAATTCCGCGACGACGGCGCTTCTCATGTATGGTCGTCATTTAAAATTATCCGCGATATTGACTCTGTCAATGTCGTTGACGAAGTCATCGATGCTACAATGACTGATGCCCGAGCAAAAACAATTATTGATTATCTATTTGATATTCATCAAAGCGATGAACACAGTAAGAAATATTTTTTTCAGAATAAAATTTATTGTGCAAACAGATTCCGATGAATGGATTATCCGTGACAAACTCGACCCTGTTCTTGCTAACGGAAAGACCATTCTGTTAAGTAGAGATTCCAAACCAGGAATGCTGACCGGGATTGATAAACCATATTACGCTCGAGCGTATCCTGTGACCGCAGTCGTTTATGGAATCTATCTGGTAAAAAAGCCAAAAATTGATAAACTCACCCCGATGAAGACGTCATCAACATTGACAAAGTCAATGACTACGTTAAATTGTGTAGCCGAGCGAGTAATGGAACATTTTAAAAACGCAAAACGAGGAAACGGTTTAACCGATCTGCGACGTGAAAAAATAACAGCATGGGCTGAGCAAGTCAAGGATACTGGGGCAACAATAAATGATGTTCCTGTGCTATCAAGTAAATTAAAATTTTCAATAACAGTAAAAACACTAACCGGGGAAATATTATATAGTTCGAAGCATTATAAAAAGTCAGGATCACCGATTGAAATTATTGATCATAACTCTCATGCCTGGACTGATGCGGTTACAATATTTCCACGAGATCGTGTTGTCAAACTTTATTACGGAAACATATTTAATGCTATTTACACACTGAGTAAAACCGACCCTGTGTCAGTGTGGTTATTTAAGAGTTCCGAAGATTCCGAGTATGATCAATTTGTAAAACCCAACGGGGAATTATACCGGACGGAGTCGTTGCAACAACAAATGAAAAAACTCGCAGAGAAATATGTGAGAAACGCAAGCGTTTCTGAAGACATTGAGCAGTTATTGGTTAATTGTTTTACAGTTCCAAGTGTTGCCGCTCACGCCGCCAGAGAAAGAAATTCGTGGAGACCAACCCGAAGTCAGTTTCTTTCGGATATACAATTAAGTTGTGTCGAGTATGGGCATGGCGGGTTGTGGAATACCCCGTATGACTACCGGGATATGATTTCCGTGGATATGATTGCTTGCTACCCAGGAAGCTTTCTCGGGAACGGCGAGTGCAGCGAATACTTTAAGCGATTTGGACATCCCACGAACTCGATGACACGAGTTGCTATAAACAGCGTTTTACCCGATTTTGACCTGACAGGATTTGCTCATGTGACTTCGTTTGAATTTGCTAAAGGGCTTCATCAGATTTGTTATGTTTGGTTTGGCAGACATTTCAGTGAAAAGCGCTGGGTACCAATAGTGTTATTGCAATATACGCTTGACAGCCGAATACTGGTATCGTTGACTGTCAGTGAAGCAATCATATCATATCAACCGCAGACCTCAGTTTGGTTGCCAACACAGGAGCGTGTCAGTGTAGATGAAGTTATTAGCGAGTATGCACGAGAGAGTCCAAATACCCCGATGGATGTCATTGTCAGTGAGGCTCCTAAAGTTCTTAAGATCAAACTCAGCAATAGTGAAAAAATAGCAAAAGATCTTGGACGAAGAATAATCGGTAAATTTACTCAGGGTGCAGCATTTGATCATAAAATGCATCACTCGCAACTGATTATCGATGAAGCTGAATTGGATTTTATAATTGCTGACGCTGTTGCGAGAAATATATTTTGTAATCGGGAGGATGTGTTCTTGTCCGACGGGAAAAAGTTGGGCACAATTGTAAGTTATATCGACGGAGAATCGCCTCAGTACACACATTTAAGATCTTCAATGCTGGCTTATGTTTCTATAAATTTACTATCAATGATAAATCGATTTCCTGACACCGCAGTTAGAGTTGCAACGGATTCATTTTATCTAAGTAAAAAATATTCAGAATCACTGGTTGCTATAATTGGTTGCTATAATGAAATCCGTGGGATTTTCGGATGAATGGAGTTCGTGGAGAATAAAAGCGGAGATGTTACACGAATATTGTGAATCCGCCGATGTTGCAATTAAGGATGATTATTGTAAATCATAAATGTCAGAAATGTCGAACGCACCATCTGTGTATGATCCAATCACTAGACACAAAACCGTTTATTTAAACGGGCCGGGTGGGTCTGGTAAGACAACTCGAGCGATTGAATTATTTGGAAAATCGGATATGATTGTGCTAACACCTACACACAGGCTTGCCAGGGAGATGAAACAGCGAGGAGTCAATTCTTGTACTTATCACAGTTTTTTCAAATACAGCGGCGGTGTGTGGACGTCACATCGAATGGGAACAAAATATATTCCCGAGAAAATAAAATTTGGGATGAGATATGTACGGTGCCGCTGGAAACGTTAAAAACATTTCTTGATTGGCTGCTAACGAAAAATACTGCAGTGATTATGTGCGGCGATCACGGTCAAACACCTCCGTTTGTCGGCGCATCTCCGCATGATTGGTTAAAAGATTTTGTTGATTATTACGAAGAAGTGTCTGATGATCATAGAGCACTTGATGCAACGTTGAAAGAATTTAAAACATTAATCAGATTACAACCGAATAAAATTCAATGTGAAATTATGCGCGAGATGATTCCTGAAACTTCAATGAGCAACTTCTGGAGCTCGTGGAAACCAGACGATTTGATAGTGGCAAGTAGAAAGATAGTCAGAGACACACTTCAACAGCAGTTATTTCAATTACAACAAGAAAAGTTTCCAATGCTGCCAGTGCCGTTATGTTATAGACCAGCTGATACGCGGTTACAGAATATAGATGTTGATATACCAGGGCGCCTGACTGCGTCAGGGACAGAGAAACAGAATTTAGTATTGAATGATATTGTGTTAGTTGATATTAATGCTGTCAAAGATGCACTAAAAATGAATAAATCCCCGTGGACGCTAGGATACGCAATGACAATTCATTCATCTCAAGGACTAACTATCAGTGATACAACTGTCTGGATCGTTGATGATCGAATCGAATGGTCAAACTTAGTCTACTTGGTTGTGTCCAGAGTCAGAAGAATATCTCAGCTGCGAAGAATTGTCTTGGAAGATTCAATAGCTGATAAAATTAATAATGAAAACAACAGCGATGGTGATGTAATAAGAAAAAAACTCGCCGGTTACAAACAGTGACAAAAAAATAATCGCGATTTCGACCTTGATGTTGACTTTATTATTGAGAAAAAACAACAGCAGAATAATCACTGCGCAAGCTGTAATTGTATAATGCTATGGCAGTATTCGAATAAAAATTCAAGACAATTTACCGTAGACAGAAAAGATAACAATCGCGGTCATACACGTGATAATATCATGTTGACCTGTCTTGAGTGCAATCGACGTCGGGGTGCTGCCACCCTTGGCGCTAGTTAAGTGATCGCGGTGGTAATTGTGTGTCCTCGGGAATTACCTGAAGTTGCTCACGTGTGAATCCACGTTGAGGAGCAGTTGAATCCAACCTGTAGATTGCTGGTCTGCCAGTGGATCTTGTCACGGTGGTTATCTTGTGTGTGGTAACACTCCAAATAGGATCAGTCGCTCTTCGTTTACCACCTTCAAGTTCACCCGGTTCATATAAATATCTAACTGTAACATTACCCAGTATTGGCTGTGCTGAAGAATCACGTCGTACGGGTATATGTTTTTTTGTGATCGCGATGGCAGGTTTCATGTTGGTTGTTCGTGTGATCTCGCTATTTAGCGCAGCTATCACGCTTGGTAATCTTGCAACCCATTCGCGAGATCTCTTGTCCTGAATGAATTCCTTCGCGTATTGATATCCAAATAACCGCTCAGCAAGTGTTCGATTAAATCGCTCAACAATTGCCTGATCGCGATGAATTTCAGTATGTCCTCGTCTGATGGTGACGTTATGTTGTTTCATCAGTGATGATACTGCACCATGAAATTCTTTGCCAGGATCAACTTGTAATAAATTTGGCCAACATAGACCACGTTGATAAATTTTTTCAAACCCAGAAGCAACCTCGGATGCTGTTTTAGTCGTTAACGGTTCCGCATCTTTGTATCTACTTGCAACATCAACTACAGTTAACGCGTACTTGTATGTACGTCTTCGGATAGTATCATGTGGTAGAAATAATATATCAGCCTGATGAACCTCATTTGGCACACTAACATCGAAATGTGCAAAGTGAATTTGTTTAGGGCGCGGTAGATAAATTTGCCATATTGCCTGTCGGGATAACCAATTTTTAGCAGCAACTTTTGTAACTTTTGCTGCTTCAGCGAGTTTACTAATTGCTGCGCTACCTCTCCAATATCCCTTTGGGGAATAATAAATCGACTCCATTATGTACCAGTACCTAACGCTAATTTACCTTTCATTGCGAATTTTATTAACCAGGATACTAACTTTGCTTTGAAAGATTTATCAGGGATGGCATATAACGCGTGAATTAATTTCACGTCCGCGAGATGGCGCTGTTGTAAATCCTTACTTCGGTAAGCTACATCATGAGCATGACACGCCTTATCAATAGCGTTTATCGGATACTCACCTGGATTGGGCTGATCCTGAGCATCAAGTCTGATATCAAGTCGGGTTCCAGGACCACAATAATTATATCCTGGAAGATGTTTTTCTCCTGGGTATTTAGCCCACGGAGCCCCTGGTAACTTGGCTAACTTGGCTGCGATATCACCTCCCTATTTTTTTAAAATAAATCTAAACTTTTTTATACCGCATCGTTCACACTTGCCTGTAAGCGCTTGTCGATTATTTTTTGTTGTAATTGTTGTCATATCTGCAGTTGGGGTATGTGCTCGGCATTTCACACAATATTTATTTTATGATATATCTAATGGAGATCACTGACTTTTCTGCGTCAAAGCAACGAGAGCCAATTAAACATAACTCAGTGCTACCAAATTCAATTCGAATGATTATTATAGGTCCATCTGGGTCGGGTAAGACACAGTTGTTACTTAATTTAATAATGAAGTGGATGAAGTGGGATCAATTATATTTGATAGCACCATCTGTGGACGATCAGCGATGTTGACAGGTATTAAAAGATTTTAACGAAAGTGCAAAATCGATAAGTGAAGAAGATGTTGTTGATTTTATAACTGATATTGATGAAGCACCGAGTATCGATGATATTGATGGGAGTATTAATAATTTAGTTGTGTATGACGATATCATGTTGGACAAACAATCAAACCCCGCCAGGATATTTTCACGTGGACGACACAAAAACACCGATGTGATTTATGTAACTCAACGATATACACAAATACCAAAAGTGATCAGAGATAACTGTAACATTCTCGCGGTATTTAACGGCGTTGACGCACACACGTTACGAAATATTCATCAAACTTGGTGCAGCGGTGACATGGACATAAATAAATTCAGAAATTTCTTTAGTCGTGCTCAGGCAAAACCACACGGATTTGTGACGATAAATTTACATGATCCTCGGACACGGTATCGAGTTGGGTTAGATACAATTTTTAATTAGAAATCCTGAAGGATTAAAAATGTTTACATTTCTAGCAGCAGAGAGACTAGGCCACCGAATGTTTCGTCTAGTAGACCCCGGAGTCAAGAAGTATTTTTATAGTTAGTTATTTTTCATGAAATAACTCTTCTAGTCAGCAGAGAAGGCTTATTTATCATAGTTTTCTGAATAGAGGGTTTATTTTGTGAAATAAAACCCTCTATCAAGAGTGTTCTCGATAGAGGGTTCTGTTGGACGGAATAGTTGGTGGGCTCAGTCTCTCTGCTGCTGGTTGCATCTTGATTCAGGGCCCACGACACACTCTTTGATGTCCCTAATCATCCCGTCAACCGAATTAGGGTTGTTGGACACGCTTTCCATCTCATCCCAAGCTTCATTCTGGGAAGCGATCAGCATGTTGAACGTATTGCTAACATTGCTAAGCTCTCTTGACTGTTCGTGTATCTCGTCCTCCAAGCCAACACAACGGCTGTATTCGATAATGGAAGGAACGCAAGGCACAAGCTCATTCATGCGTAGCGACCTCGTCGAAGACGTTTGTTCTCCAAATGGAAATGTACCTTTCCGTGAAGCGCGCTCACGGTGTTATCCTGCTCAAAGGCCGCTTCCCGTGCATTTTCTGGCTGTGGACCCCACGCAGGCATTTGCTGCCCAAAGGACCTCAGAGTGCACTCCACGGTGTTTGCGACCCCTACGCATCACTTGGCGTTTATACCGACCGCCATATTGAATAGAAGCGGTTGGTCCCATTGCCAAACTGCCGTTTAGCCTCCTCAGCCGAGAATTTACCGAGGAGGATTAGTATTTATTATATTTGCTCTGGTGTCAGGTCAGGCTTTGGTGCCAGTGTAGGTCTATTATTTCACGTCAGGAAGCTCACTCATCTAAGAATCTCACAGCGAGCTAGGTCAACCAGAGTTGAGGCTGCAAGGTCACAGGTTACAACAAGACACCATGCCTGCCGAGAATGTAGGCACAGATTGATGAGATTCGGTCTGTACTGAATATCCGGCTGCAGAGGAGTATATTTTGTAACGTATCGACGTCGGCGTTGGTATCGTGTTTGCTTTCCAAATAAGGAATCTCGCAATGGCAGCAACAGTCGCAATCTTAAAAAAAAATACCAATTATTTTAATAGCGCCCAGTTGAACCTCTGGCTGAACCCGCAGGCCGAGAAAGGACACCAGAAATAAAGATAATCCACAGTATAACCGCTCGATGATCGAGCGGTTCCCGACAGATTTCACGACGCCCAACATTCACTATCCCAAGTGTGGCTGCCCGGCGATAACCAAGTTGACAAAGTATTAGACAAAGCAAATGCACAGGGTGTGTGATGTCCTGTACGTTTACGTGGCTGGTCTTACGTCCGGTGGTGCCCGTATGCGCCGTAAGGAGGTGCGAATGGTTGTCTCGTGACCGATGCTGGAGGGTTCCTTGCGGTAATGTCCATGTGGTTAGCCATCTTGCGCGATGTGTCTTTTCATGTCCAGAGTGGATAAGAATATTTTGTTCGTACTGTTAACGCCAATCATGTGGAGCCAGTTTCAGAAGGTTAACATGCCTCACTGGTCCGCCGTTCGCACTTCTTGGCTGGCAGCTTGGGCGCCAGGGATGGCGGCGGGGTTGCGTTGACTCTGTTCCGGAAATCCATTTGTTCTAGCAGGCCGGTGAGTTCTAGGGCTGTCTTTAGGGTGGCATTGTGGGGTGGGTGGGGAAGTGCTGGTTTGGGTAGCGAGCTTGCGATGGGTCCGCTCCAAGAGGCTAGAAGAGTCAGTTGTGTGGTAGTCCTCGGAAAGGTCACCTTACTCCCGTTAGTTTCATGTGCCTAGTGGGGCTCCATACCTGCATGGGCGTGGGACTGATGAGTCGTCTCTGCGTTGTCAGCGGTCAGTTGGCGCCTTCTGCCTTTAAACACCCGTTGGAAAATAACAGCGCGGTCAGCTACTCGTGGGAAACCGCAAACGGAATTATCAAAACTGAATTTAACACAAAATGTTGTATTCCTCTTCCATAACGAGATATTCTTTGTCACATGATTCCAATCACCAGGGAATGATCTGGGTAAAATAAATAATAATTGGCATACGATAAAATTGAAGAGTGTCTTTTTAAAGTCAGAATCAGACTTTCCGCGACATTTTTCATTCTAAAATAGACAAACTGGGACGATAGCCCGTTAATAGGGTGTGTTTTGATGACGTCATATGTCTCACGAGAAGACTGGTAGTGACCTTAATTACCTTTGACTGCAAGTGACCTTGAGTTACCTAGCTTGAATCTGATGAGTGGACCCAGTTTATTTAGCATACGAGCTTTGGGGTTGTTGACGTCATCGACCACATCTGCCGTGGTAACATTGAATGATCTTGTTTGAAACTTGGCTGGCGAAGATGCCGCTAAATGTAAGTTTCTTTACTCGATTGTTTTGGATAACTTTTGAACATTTTCATGACCGTAATTACTTTGCTTGTCCTATGTTGATACGTTGTCCATTAGTAGGGTACATACCAGTCAGCTGCTTAACAGGCAGATAAAATCAGACGTGTTCTCAAAGTAATATAACTTTATTAGGTCGTCCTGTACATACTAAACTTTCCATCAAAGTCTAATAGCAGACATCAATCATATGACTACACTGAGAAGGTGAATGAATATACTATATCAAAATACGTTCCATTAATTTTATTTAATCCCTTCTCTTTAAAGAACTTGTTATCTCTACTTCATTAAATGATTAATACAAATACTTGGGTATGCTAGACATATAGTGTACAGTGAAATCTAAACTTTAAATCTTTGCTGTCTGAATCTACTATCAGATTATCAGTTCATATTACTAAACAAAACAAAGTAAAATAATTGACTAGGGTCTACACGTTTAGAGTTAATAATTCACTTGTAGTATACAAAGTCTTTAAGATACGCAGGCTCCCTGATGTGTCTCTTTTGCTTGACTCTTGGTACAATTGTTATCATAATACCTGAATTTGGCACTAGGTCATTTTCAACATTCTCGGAGGTAAAATTCCGGTTTTTGACTTTATTCACTTGGTGGTGCATTTGTTTGATCTTTGTGGTTATTTGTGGGTACGTCAGTGTTCACGTGAATGTGAAGGCTCCCGGGTGCCTACTTTAATCTTTGTGGGTCGTACGTGCACACGATTTCGTCTATACGCTTTTTCATTCTGAATTTCCACGATGTACGTGCGTTGAGTCAGTCTTTCCTTGATTGTACCAAGTGTCCATTTTTTCCCCTTCATTGTGTTCAAAGTATACTGCCTCTCCGATACTCAATGGTTGGAAGGTTCGAGCTCTAAACCATAAAGCATTGAAAGAACTTCCTCTTCAATTTGCTTTAGTGTCCTCCACTCAAATTCAACTGGTCTACCATCCTGAAGTAAGACAGCACCAGTCCATTCGTCCTAGTATGTACTTGTAGTACGACTTCTTTGTTCACGTCAAAATCTTCCAGCACAGGTGTTTGTCAGTCTTTTCTTAAGTCTCTGGAAAGCAGCCTCGCATTTTTCTGACCAATTCCAGACCAAGTCTTTACTTGTGAGTTGAGGAATCGGTTCCAATTCATTTGCAAGGTCTTGGAGCAATTTTGCCATATACTACATTATGGCACATAGCCTCTGCACTTTAGAAATATCCGTTGGTGTGTGCATTTCGTGTATTGCGTTGACCTTTGTATTGTCTGCTTTGACTCCTTCACTAGTGATTTTGTGACCATGAAAAATGATTTCAGGCAATCCTACTTTTTTATTGTCATGATTTAACATGATATTCCGTTCGATGCATCGTTTGTACAAGTTTTGCAATTTCCTCTCGTTGTCTAGTTTTTATTTTTGTTTCGAGCTTCCACTTCAGCAACATTTATATCATCCACAATAGTGAAAACACCATCCAAATCTCCGAGTGCTTCAGTGAGTTTTCTTTGAAATATTTCGCTTAAGACCAAAAGGTAACCTCGCTCATCTGTAACGACCGAATCATTGTAGTTAGCTCACTTGATTTCTGATCAAATCCCACATGCCAGTATGCCTCGAGAGTAGTGAAGTGGGTCACCCTAGCGACAATGGGAATTAGCATTACAGAGACCCCTGGGTCACTCTAGCGACAATGGAAATTTAACATGGGGAAAAATCGTGGGTCACTCTAGCGACAAGGGGAATTTAACATGGAAAAAAATCGTGGGTCACTCTAGCGACAAGGGGAATTTAACATGGGAAAAAATCGTGGGTCACTCTAGCGACAAGGGGAATTTAACATGGAGAAAAAAATCGCGGGACTGTCTAG
The DNA here is from genome assembly GCA_028554795.2 of Sinohyriopsis cumingii. Classification (NCBI taxonomy): domain Eukaryota; kingdom Metazoa; phylum Mollusca; class Bivalvia; order Unionida; family Unionidae; genus Sinohyriopsis; species Sinohyriopsis cumingii. The sequence continues at coordinate 20,393,566 of CM068834.1, read as the reverse complement.
CGTCAAGGGGAATTGAATATGGGATTATTTTTTTTTAAAAAAAAAACCCAATTTTTTTTAAAAAAGGGGGTAGGCAATTGAAAGTCATTCTCTTTTCGAGAAATGTGGGTGGCCCTGAAAAGGGCCTTTGGCTTTCTTCTATTTCCTCCATTTCCTCATCCAGCCCCTAATCTTTCCCCAAATTCCTTTGTTCTTCTTCTTCTTTTCATTTTCCGGTATCCAGTCCGGGTGCCCCATGGCTCGGAACTTCTGTTGGATTTTTATCCAGTTATTGTTCAGTCTCTCATATTCTTCTCTTTTCTTTCTATTCTCTTCTTCTTTTCTATCTTTTGCCCACCTGTCCTTAATTTTCTGCACTTCTTCCTCTATTATCTTTTTCATCTTTTCTTCCGCTTTCTTTAGTTGTTCAATGCCCCTTTTAACAAACTTCCACTCTGACCATTTCTCTAGCTCTTCTAAATAGCATCTCACTGCTTTTACCTTGTCCATAGACTCTTTTATAGTCCCCACTCTTACATACTCTGGTTGAATCAATCCTCTCAATCTCTTAACTTCTTCCTCTATCATCTCCTCTATCATCTTCCTCGCTAATTTTAGTTCATTGACATAGTCAAGACTTTTTCTCAACCTCCATTCTCTTTCTATCCTTTCAACAGTATATTCTCCATCCATCATCCAAAAATAAACATTTCTTAAATCATTAAACAACTCCGACACTTCCATCTTGTATCTGTTATTCCGTAGAATGGTGCGAACGACGAACTTTGTGATTTCTTATACGAAAAGCGCGGACGTGAAGGAAAACATCCCCTAAAACATAAAATTGATCTTACCTAGATCATGACCATAAACAACGCGCGGACGTGAAGGAAAACATCCCCTACTTTCTCATTTCATATAATAAAACCCAAACTATACTCTCCACATACGCTAAGAAACAATAAACAAACCCATAATCTACTATTCACACAAACTTACGTGAGCGCTTACAAACACAAACACACAAACACATACCCTCACACTATAAAAAAAGAGTCAGTGTTTATATTCACACTACTCTACCTACACACATTGGCAAATTGATGGTTATTTCTTTTCTAGAGTATTGGGTAGCCCTGAAAAGGGCTGTTGGTTTTTTTTTTGAACTCCAGATGCACCTATCTAATGATGGCACCTTCCTAGCCTGGCGCCACACACACATCTTCTTCCCCAGTCTCCTTTCACCTTTCTTCTTGGGAGTGCAGAGGCGGGATATGTGGCTTCAGAATCCCAATTTTCTGTCTCTGGGATTCTGAAATTTCCTCTCTCCTCTTCTTTGTTTCTTCTCTCCTCCTCTTCTTTTCTTCTTCTTTCCTCCTCCTCCTCTTTCATTCTTGCTTCTTCTACAATGGCCTCCGCGGCCAGTTCATTTAGTATGCGCCTGGCATATTCCAGGTGCATCTGGAGTTCTAGCAGTTTCACAATTCTGGTATTCATTGTTTTGTCAACGAATGAACAGGGTACCTAGACTGTCCAGCGAGTTTCAATTTATAGTGAAAGCGCGGACGTGAAGGAAAACATCCCCCTAAAAACATAAAATTGATCTTACCTAGATCATGACCAAAAAACAACGCGCGGACCTAAAAGAAACACTCACTCACTTTTTTATGCTACCCATCACTATTCTAAAAAATTTTATTAAACAAATAATATACTATTCACATACGCAAAGCAATCCAATCTAACCTTAAATCTACTCTCCCCACACCTCAAACACCAAAAAAAGACATGATCTTAATCTACTATCCACACCAACGTACGTGAGCACTTACTAACACACAATCGTATACACAAACACATACCCTCACACTATAAAAAAGAGTTAGTGTTTATATTCACACTACTCTACCTACACACATTGGCAAATTGATGGTTATTTCTTTTCTAGAGTATTGGGGTAGCCCTGAAAAGGGCTGTTTATTTTCTTTGCTATGGCAATCTTTTAGTTTCTAAGAATGCGATGTCCTCTGAGGATAGACTTTCTGGCGATAGGTCTGCTTCTTCGGAAAGAGAAGAAGAACTCTTTGGTGTCGATACGACAATCGACAAAGCCTCTGTCGGGTTCAGGTTGCTGCTGCTGCTGTTGCTGCTGCTGCTGCTGTTGTTGTTGTTGCTGCTGCTGCTGTCTCTGAAGTCTGTACTTCTCTGTCCATTCTTCTTTCTCCCTGTTCGCTTCTTCTCTGAAGAGCTCTTCTATCAGGTCTTCAGTGACTTTTAAAATTCTCACATTCTCTATCTCTTCTGGCTTCGGTATCAGACTGTGTCTGACCCTATGCAAATTCACGTAGACTTCGTTTAGCTTAGCTAGTTTGGAGCACATCTTCTTAGGAGGATGAGTCGACAATGGATGGTTAGACTGAAAACTGCCCCGGTTCTTAAAGTCAAAGCGCGGACGTGAAGGAAAACATCCCTCCACGGTTTTCGAGCCGCAACGTTCAATGAGTGTCATGAAAGGGATAGTAAGAAGTCAAAGAGAATGAATCAAACATTCTTATAGCCAAACAAAAGACAAAGGCATTTTTTTTCAAAACACAACATTTTTTATTCAAAATCACTTAACACTAAACAACAACTCTAACATTTTTTAACAATAATCCAACAATATAACATCAAACATTTTTTCAAATCTCAAAACATTTTTTTCAATTCACACTCTACTTTAAACAGGGCTGACAACGTTGTGAATGAAATTGTTATTTCCACTGTTGGAAATCATTAGGCCATTGATGGACACTACGTTTCCTAGCTTGAGACAAAAGATAAGCATAATGGTCACAAAACCATCGATCTACTTTCACATCATTTCTAGAAGAAGAACGAGGATCAAAATGAGTCACTAAATGTTCTAAGGAATAGCCCAGGCTGCGATGATGCAGAAAATACACACAATATTGTCCACACACCAAGGAATCTGTGCCTTGTAATTTCACATTATTGAATCGGGTGGTCTGAGCATTTCTTCTCATAAAGTCGATGATATCGTCTTCCAAAGGGGGCAATCCGTACGAATCGAAATATTCCACACATCCTTCTTGAAGAAAGTAAACGGCTACCCAGTGGGTTCCTGGGAGATGACTGTCGTCCGTGTTGATGACATAAGCTAGATGGTCTTGAGGTTTGCGATGAGGGAGTTCATCTTTAGCACAGACGACAGGATTCCAAGAGCCGTGTACGAACTGTGGTTCAAAAGGTGATAAAGATCCCAGGTATCCATTGTTTTGTGTGTTTTCTTCTTCACAGGTAATATTAAGTCATCAATTCGATCCTGACTTTTTGCTTGAAAATGTCTGACAAATAACCGTTTCTTCGTTTCGTCTCCTCACTTTGATTCAGGAGAGCTTCGATACGATCCATCTCTTGAGTGGTTAATGGTGGACAAGAATGTTCACGCAAGTCTTTATACCACTGATGCAACACGTCTTCGTCCGAGATGAGACTCCTAGCATCGTCCAGATACTCGTCCTATTTTTCTTCTTGACTCAGCATCAGGCATTTATCGTGTTGAATTTGACTGGGATGATCGTTTTGACATCCATAGCAATATTTCTTGATCAATTCCGTCATTTTTTCCACCAAGTGTTTGGCAAAACAGGAGACTAAATGAGCTTCTTGTTCTGGCCATATTGACTTCATCATGATCACTTCTTCTTTTTCCATGGTCTCCTCACATTCCATCTCCAAAGTTTCTCCACTCGGTAAAGAGGGATAACAGTCTTCCATGGCTTCTAATAGTCTAGAATGACTTCTCTCAAACTGTTGATTTCTATGGTATTATCGAATTCTGCATACATGATGACGTTCACCGTCTCTGTTAGATTTGTAGTAAACTGAATTTCCACACGAATCTGGCCAGATTTTATGGGGTGGAAATGTCCCTCGTCGCTGCCTTGGTCTGGAGTGAAATCGAAAGCCCACAAAGAGTAGCCTCCTGCGTAATCCTCGTACGTAATGCCGTGACTGGTGTTGGTTCCTAACTGACCAGTGGCTTCGTACAGGGACAAGTACGACCTCAAGTAATTCTTCTTGTCAAAGTTAGGTTCGAAAGGTCGGGTACACAAGGTCTTGCCATCGCGACTGACCTCGATCTTGGACACGTCAAAGTGTTGAAAGTGGAAAGGATTTTTAGCCAAAGCTCCGTTGAAGGCTGCATTCTCGAGGATACCAAGGATCAAACGTTTGGGTAACTGTCCTTGGAATAGATGATCTTCGATCATGGATCGCAGCCCCGTAGGAATGGTGAAGGTTTTCACTTCCACGCGTCGTATGGGATACTTGGCGGTCGTTCTGCTCAACGTCTGACTGATGTCGTTACCCACTTTAGGTAACACTTCCACGCGTCGTACGTAGAGCCTGGCTTCCTCGATGACAGTTTTGCAAGCACTAGTACCTATCAAATGGAAAGCGGCACTACTACGATTCAGTCTCAGGCGGAGATTCACTGCGTTCAGCAAATACTTTTCTTGCAACCACATGTCCAAATGCAAACGATCCATCAGTTCTAAACTTTTGTTGGCTCCCATGATTCTGTCTCTTCGTTCTACAAATCCCGCATTGTGTTCTTTCTTTGTATCAATTTCGAATTCTTCAAACTGGCCTGCATCGTCAGCTTCCCATACCACACAGGCATTGATATGAGTGTTCTTGGCGTCTATTCCGTACGTCAAGAGATTTTCCAGGTACGCTCGATAAGGGTAAGTATCCATGCTGCTACTGACTAGTTTGTTATTCAAGTACAAGTCCATTCCACTGAACAAGGAATGCATGAAATTGTTGACGGGAGCTATTACCTCATCACCATCTAGGGGCGTATTATCCTCATCGACAACTTTGACTTTCAGGTACAAGTAACTGCTATTCAGATCGATGTAATCTTCGGGCTGTCCTTTGATTTCAAACTCGATGGGAGCGGAATCGGTCAATGAGGAGACGGGGTGAAATTCCACCCACTGGGATTCTTGCATCGTCATCACGGTGGGGGGCATGGCAAACAGATCCAGTTCCGACTTGGAACAAGCGCAAGACTCTCGGTGCATCATTTTTTTCCTGTTTTTTTGTTCTTTCTCAATAATCGAAAACGTCTAAGTCTCGAACGGTTCTTCTTTTCTTGGCCTTTCTCGGTTTAGACGTGTGAAGTCTGGTGAAAGGGTATTTTCTTCGTCGTCTCTTTCTGCCTTGTCCTTGCTGAATGCCTGACTCGGTAGCGTGCAGGGCATTTATAGGTGTGTCTCGTCGGCCTAAAATGTCTTTGCCCGTTTGCAGCAAGACATTTTTGCCTGCCCTCATGAAGGCTTCTTTAGGGTTTTGTTTGTCGATGATGACATTTTGGAGAAATTCTTTGCCTTGCGTCAGTGCCGCATCTTTCAAGGCGTGCAATCCGCGTGTCACCATCGGTTTCAAGACTGGGGCCACCGAACGAAAGGCCGATTTCAGCATATCTCCTAAACCGTGTCCTCGCTGTCGAGCAACCCCTCGGTGCACTGGATACATGACTTACGAGTCGTGAGAGAACCGTTTTCGAAAATGGAGTTTTACCGTGACTTTTCCTTTGGTGAATGGAATATTTTGTTCCAGATCTCCTTTTATAGCAATGTTGACCGTGTCCAAATAAGACTTACTGACCGGCAAATAGTGAGGATGGACAAATTCGCGGTGAACGTGGTAAGTGTTTCCACCTTCCTCGTCAGCGTTCGTGGCAGAATCCACTTTGAAAGGAATGACACGCAGTAACGGTACGGAGGTGTGTCCCACCACGTTGTTCTCCACCACATCGGAGTACACAAACATCAAATTCAGTCCTTGGTTCAGTTCTACCGGGGCACGAAATAACTTGCTAAAAGACTTGTTGTCGTAAACGATTGGTAATTCGTTTTTCTTGATCATGGCCATTCTCATGTCTCCACCCAACATGTCAAACAATTCAGGACAAAATAAAATGGACAGGATTTTACTCCCCTCAAATTACATCAAGAAGCGACGAGCTGCTTTGTGGTATTCCATGGTGACACTTTTTTTGACACTTTCCAAAGCTTTCAGAAACACGACATTAAACCTGGAGGCTATGGTGCTGACCAAATGTTGACCAGTAAAATAATAGCCTGGGGGAATGAACAAGTGATAGGTGGTGTACTTTTGATTTCTTGTGCCAGAGGTTTTCTTGTCATATTTGCCATGGGTATCCAAGTACTGTTGCATTTGCTCGTCATAAACTTCCACATCAAAAAAGTTTTGATTGGGAAGGACATTGAGGACTTGGGTCGGGTGAAGGATTTCCACTAAAGCCACTTCCCAATGGGCTTCGTGATCTAAAGGGATGGCCTGAGGTAATTTGGCCGTGTAACAGCACAACGTGTTCTTGGGAAACACCTCAATGGAACTGTCACTGGGTAAGGTTAAGTAAAATTGGTTTTGGTGACTCATAATTCCAGAGTTCTGTGGCTGTCCGAGGGGTTACTGGACGTCAGAGGCGTGTCTCCGCCTAAAATGGGGTTCTGGTTGTGGTTGGAGTGGTGACTGGCACTGGCACTGGACACAAGGTTCCCGTTCGAGGAGAATTTCAGGGAGGGATTGGGAAGCAGGTAACCGATGCAACTGCTCAATAAAATGGTCCACAATTGTTTGTCTCCTTGTTGCAGACTCAAATTGGCGATGGCTGCCCCGATGACACAATACACCACGAAGATTTGGCAGAAAAAGACGATTTGCATTTTAGGCACACGTTCTCCGCACCACACCCACAAGGGTTGTTTTTGTAAATCTTGCACAGAAGAACTGGGTGAAGGAGTGGTCGACGTAGCTGCGTCTGTGTGAAAAGGCATGATGGTCACTTCTTTTTATAGTCGATGACTTGCGAAGCGTCGATCCAAGAATCAAAACTGGGTGGATATCCTTTCCAACGTACTTTGACTTCTTTGACACGTCGTTTGCCCACTTTACGGGTTCTGCGTTCGAGAATGCTTTCTATGTCGTACACGTCGTCTTCTTTTTTGGTGACACGTTGTAACTCGGGCAAATAAAACGTTCCTTTGAGCACTTCTCCGTTCATGTCTTCCAATTTATAGACGGCAGGATTACGGCCATGCACTCGTCCAGTGACGCGAAACAATTCGGTAGTCCAGTTAGGTAAGTAACCTTTGTCGAAAGTGCGTTTGGTTTTGCCAATGCGCACCCAATCTTCTACGGTCAACTCTCCACTTTTCTTGGGGACAGCCCTCGTCAGGGACGTACCAAACAGGCGCTCAAACACCAACACTTCGTTCTCGGGAGTCACGTCTTGTGGGGCACGTCCGATGCTTCGATGGTAAGATTGGTTGTACGCTTGCACCAGGTGCGGTAAGATGTTGATGTACTTCAGAGTGTGGTGATGCGTAAAATATTTCCACATGCGTTCTTTCAAAGTACGTTGAAAACGTTCCACGATGCTGGCTTTGGTTTCGGAATTCTCGGTGGTAAAAAAATGAATGTCACGTTTATTTAATTCTTTTTGGAAAGCTTGGTTCAGAAATTCGGTGCCTTTGTCCTTTTGCCATCGAAGAGGGTGACGACCGCTTTGTTTCAACACCCGTTGCAGGGCTCGCACTAACTCGCTGCTCGATTTGGAAGTCAAGGGCACGACCCAGGCAAATTTGGAAAAGACGTCGATGACACAAAACAAATATTTGTAGCCACGATTGTAGCTGGCCAAATGAGAGACATCGGCTAAATCGGCTTGCCATTGATGATCGATGCCTTCCACTCGGGTGCGACTTCTGGCAAACTTGCGTCGAATGGGTAGGTGTAAAGTGTAGGTAGCTTGTTCTTGTAACCATCGTTGCACTTGAGGTAAACGGAGACTTTTCAATCGAGTTTTGGCAGCAGGATACAATTTTTGAACTCCTGCGTAACCTGCAGGATGCGAGGGATCGTAGTAAATGCTGGCTAAGACTTTTTCCATTTTTTGTGTTCGTATGTTAATAAGACACCCACTCTTGGAGGATGCTACTCTTTTTCTCTTGGGGTACTTTCTTGGACTGCAATGCTTTGCGTGTGCGACGGGCAATAGGTGTTGAAGAGGAGGATGTCTGAGCGGGGGATATCGGTTCTTGTTTCACTTCTGTCTTCACTTCTGTCTTCACTTTCTTTTTCTCTTGTGATGAAGAAGGTGTGGCCATCATCTTTTTAATCCATCCAATTCTGGAGGTAGGTGGTGTTGTTAACTTGCATACTTTTTCTGGTGGAGTTTGAAACCCTTCTTCTTCTTCTTCTTCTCCTTTTTCTGTCTTGGTCACTGGTACTGGTACTGGTACTGGTACTGGTGATGGTGCTGGACTTTTCATCAAGGTCTTAAAATCTTTCAGAGTGGGTAGAGCTGTTTCGTCTAAAGCTTTTTTGGTGAAAGAGTTGCAGTCGTTGCAAGAGTTGACCGTACTTTTGCGATTTTTCTGTTTCGGACAAATCTTGGCGATCCATCAAGGATTGCAATTCGTGTTGTAACTGGGACATCTCGCTCAAATTGGGATTGGGAGGTAAATGCGGGGTGCGTTGTTCTTGCCACCGATGGTATTCCATCCATCGTTTGTAAGGCACTAAAGCTAGTTTTCGTCCTTCCATGGGGTTGTCAGGGGTCGATTCTGAGATTTTGGGACTTCCGAGGGCCTTTTTATCTTGCTCCCACCAGTCCTCCCAACATGGTTCCCAAGACTCCTTTCAGCAAGGTACCTAACAAGAGGGGTAAAATGCCTCCACGTTGGACCAACATCTTCTTTTTTGACGAATGGGAATTTTCTTTTGAACCATTTGGCGAAGAACGTGACGATGTTTGCCTAAGCATTGTTTCTGGTGTTTGGACAAAGGGATCGTGCCTTTCAAGACGTTCAAACAACATTCGCACAAGGTATCGATGACCTCTTTGGAGGCCGATTGAATGGGTTTTTTTCGTAGGGGTGGAGAAGCTTTAGACAGGACAGATAACATGTCTCCATGTTTGACTAAACGTGGTGGTAGTCCTTTCCTTTTCTTTCCTTGGGGTTTTCTGGAGGGTGACATCTTCAGGAGCACCAAAACACTGATACCCCGACTTGGTCACAGGCCTTTTTTATACTGGAACGTGTCGCCACTGATTGTCTTTACGTCGTATTAGTTTGAGGATAGGCATGACACGTCGTACAGGGGTACGTAACGGACTAAATCGAGCCAGTTCTTGCTTGGACACATCCAGTAAACTTTGTAACATGCCCGATCTTTCTTGAACTTTGATTTTGGGAGAAGGTACTTTGTGAGCAGCAGCCACTGCCACTAAATTGGACGGTCGTGCCACTGGGGAAGTTCTTTTTGGGGTCATCAACGGAGAAGTTCTTGGTGTGATCAACGTCTCCAAGTACTCTTCAGTTCTTGGTGTCATCAACGGAGATATGGATGAACTTGAGGCTGCCGGAGACGCGGTCACCGTCGGTCGTGGTTTGCGAGTGTAAAGTTGCGTCCTGGCCGAAGTGCCTCTCTTGCGACTAGTTTTCTTCAGTGGACTTTTCTTTTTCTGGGGACTTTTTCTCTGTTTCTTTTTCTGGGGGCTTCTTTTCTTTTTCCGGGGTGGTGTCTGGTAAGAGGAGGATCCCGCCACTGGAGAAGTTCTTCTTCTTGGGGACCTGGTCTTTTTCTTCTTCTTGGGGCTTTGTTGGACTTTTTTCTTGGGGAGAAGTTTGGGAACATTAGGATCCCATCTTAAGAGAGAACGAATGATGACCCCTCCTAGAGTACCGCTCCCTCCAGGTTTCAAAATGATTTGTTTTTTGGTTTGAGTGTCGATGCGGGGATCGGCCAGTTGGGTCAGAGCGACTTTGTTTCGATCGAAAAATTGTTTGGTTTGATGAGGAATCTGAATGATTCCTTGGAGTATTTGACGTGCCGTCACCGTGAACCATCTTAAGACTTCTTTGAGACTAGCTTCTAAGACACGAGCTTGTATTTGTGGATTTTTTTCTCGACTGATGCCATACAAGGCACGAATCAATTTGACGGGAAGATGCGACTGAAGGGTCGTCATGTTCAAAATGTGTGTGAGACAGACGAAAAGGGTCTGAGGTTTTTATAGATTTTTTTATGTGGAGTGAAATTAAGTCGAGGACGGAGACGTGTACAGGACAGGCCCTCCGTCTTGGCACCAGTGGTGAAACAAGTGGGTACGAAATCGCAAATCATAGGGGGTCGTAGGTTTCAAATCGACGAGTAAATAGGTGTGTGGAGTTTGAGTGGCATCGTCGTACGCCTGAGTCAGCCAAGGCGTTCCTAACTGTTTGGCTAAGACTTGCACTTGCGATTTATCTCGAGGGCTTTTAAACAAGACCACGTAATGCGCATTGAGACTGATGGTGCGATGGGCTTTACTTTATTGAAACAAATTTTGGGTGATGTAAACGACACTGGCATTACGGTGATGCCCTTTGCGCGTGAACCACAGTTTAATTTCTTCTTCGTCTTCTCCTAACATGTCGTCGAAAATGACCAAATGGGTTTGACGGGAGTCAGAGACGATGCCGTCGTCTTCTTTAGGAATGCCTTCCACAAACACGATGGAATCGCCTTGACTTTCTCGCAAGAGGCTGTACGCCGATTGCCACTCTTTGTAACACCACACGATTCGCTGAGGTGGTCGATCGATCAAATGATATTTATGTTCGATCAAACGTTTGACGAATTCGGTTTTGCCTGAACCGCTAGGTCCAGCAATGAGCATGTTAAAGGGATGGCGAAGATACAAAGCCTCCCAACTGGCACGATCTAAGTGTTCGTCGATGACTTTGACAGTTGAGGAAGAGGGAGCAGAGACAGCAGAGGTAGCCATAGTGTCAGGAATGTCACTTGTGACACGTAAACAAACAAGACAAGAGTTTATATACTTTTTTCAGAATACGTTTATTGAATGTTTTAAACATGAATACGAAAGACAAAAATGCATAAAAGCCAAAGGCTTAAGTACAAGGATAAAAGGCACATGATAACCATTAACGTGGAATAAAAACAAGTGTCTGTACAACATGTTTTGGGTAAAGTTCTGACCAGTTCTATAGGGGGTAAGGTCACACAAGTGTCCTCCCGAAAGGGTCTTTCAGCCCTGTCCACGACAGTCCTGTCGTGGGTGACGGGTTCTTCTGGCACCGTCACTAACACAGGTTGAAAAGTAACTTTTTTCCTTGAACAACTCTCGTGCATACTGGGCCAATTCTTGGGTCCAAGCCTCAAAATCCCATTCTTTCAGGCACGGACATCTGTCCAATGGGGATGTAAGTCACAAGCTACACACACATCGTCATACACGTCTTGGGTAGCTAAAAGTTGACGAATCTTTTTTTCCTGTTGAGGTCGAGAAGTATCCAGATGAAACCGCAAGGCTTTGAGCAAAAGGAGTCTTTCGTGACCATTTAAGGCCATTGAGGTGGTAAGTACTGTTCGTAAAGAGTCCACAAGTCACTAAAACACACACCACTTGTCGACCCAAATTGAATGGATACAGTTCTTGTAATAATCGATGGTAATGATCCACGGTTTGAATATGGTCATTGAGTTCCTTCCACGGAATCTGTTGGATTACATACGACATAAGTCGCGGCATGGCAGCCTGTTTTTATAGTCTCTTTGTTTCGGAAGCAATACACGTACTTTCTAGTCAGAGATCTTCGTTCTCCAGTGGGGAATCTAAATGTTGCATACTGTAACCGAAACGTCAGACTTTGTTTAGAAGCTTCCTCTTCCGCTAAGTAGATTCCACGTAAAATATGTCGGTAATCCTTTACCTTGTCTTTCTCAATGTGTTGCACTAGGTGAATCTCGAAGTAACCAAAATGATCAACACGTGGATCATCGGGGGCCTGGAAGTATTGAACAAGGTCTGACCACTGAAACAATTTCTGACGAATCAGTTCTCTTATACCATTCAGGTACCAGTGGTTAAAAATCTGGTGACGTAACGGATGCAATTGTTCTTTACGTTTGACTTGTATTTTGACCAGCTCTCGGTAAATGCGTTCTCTCAATTCCACAGGCAAAGCACGAATGTTCTCTTGTAAAGTATCCATGAATAGGTCAGTCCGTACAATTCACAATCTTCTCCTAAAGCAAAAGTAATCCACATAGTGAGTAATTTCTGACCACTGCCATGCAGGGTAACGTCCAAGAATGTCATTGAACTCTTTTGATGTAAACGGTCTAGAGTAATACAATAGGACGAATGCACACTTGACCCAAAGAAATCTAACACACTGGTTGACTTTTTTCACTTTCCTCTTGTGAATTTCACGGCACAAAAGTTCTACAGTGACCCATTGAGATTTCACTCTGGCAAGTCCCTGCCAAACTTCCTTGTAAATCTTCTCTTGCAGTTCTTTAGGTAATGATTCAATATCGTTTTTGAAATGAAGTTTAAATACTGGTCTCGGTGATGTCCAACATTTGACTCCTAGCCAAACTGGTTTCTTCTTCGTCAACGACATGGTAAGTTACTTCAATGTCTCGGTCCCACTAAGGGTAAGTAATGACAATTCGGTGACCATCGAGCATGTTCTACGTAGGCCGAATCTTGCGGTTCCCAGTGGTGAAGTGACACACCGCAACTGAAGCACTTGACTTTATCTCCTTCGCCCAAGTAGAAAAATCCGGCTCTGGCTAATTCTTCGGGGGTCGGTCCTCCCAGATACTTAGGCCATTTTCCTTTGAACGATTGAAGACGATTTTCAAAGTCGCAGTATTCCGACAAACGCACAGGAAACGAATATTCGTCTTTCACAGGTTCGTTTCGATGAGGGTTGGGTGACATGAACAGGAGTTTGCTCAGGGCTGGATGACATCCGTAGGGGGGTAGACGTGAAGGTGAACATTCCGCTTTAAAACGAAACCCAGTAAAATGTCCAAGAGGACGAGCGGCATCACTTTCGCATCCCTCAGGTTTGACACGCACAGCATCCCTTTCCATGATAGGGGTAGTGACACTAAAGTTCCCATGATGCTTTAAGGTCACAACGTACAGCATCGTACCCATCGCAAGGCTCACAATCGCATTCCACTTCAGAAGCCTCACACTTGAATTGTGCCTTTCTAAACAACTTGTTTTGTGTTTCTCTGAAAGTATTCATCTTGTTCGCTTGGTCTTGGTAGTCCCAATGAACTATCGATCTTGCCTAGGGTTCCTTTTTATATGCAGACCAATACCGACGTGTCCATACGGTAAGGTGAAATGATTGGGAAGTCGCACTCGCTTCTGGTACACGATTTGATAGACTTTTTCCAAGGGCCGACTGACGATGTGATGAGTGGGTAAACGTACAATCTTGTTCGGTTGGTGAGTGGTCACTTTAAAGTTTGCATCCTCTCCCGATTGCAAGGCTTCTTTCAATACCCCAAAGTTGACCACTCGACTGGTACGATAATTCAGAGTCAGTCCTTTCACTTTGCACGTCGTGTGCACTTCTCCTTGTTTGTCCCGGTATTCGTAGCCGTTATTTTTGGGACCACCACTGACGAAACTTAGAATCTTGTCGTCGGGATGCTCGTCTGTCCAGGCTCCTAAACGGTCTCATTCGATGTCAGGGTGCTGTTGACTCGGGTGATGGATGTAAATGCAACAGTCCGTGTCAAAGTACAGGACGCGTTCCCCTAACAGTTCTAAAGCTTCGTACAATTTTAAGCAAGCATGAGCTGTCACGTAAGCCGCAATGATGACATTTCCAAAAGGGTCGTCTTGTACAAAGTCCAGATCTTCTTCGTAATTGACCAAGATCAAATCCTCGCGAACGACGTCCACGTGTTTCATGTATTTGGTTTTGTCGTGAATCATCTGGAAGTAGCGGGAAGGTTCTGTCAAATATTCCGTCTTGGGTAAACACGGTCGTTGTGCCATTTTACCCCACAAATAATTTAACATCACTTTGGCAAACGATCGCCTGACTTCGTTTTTCTCGATGTGGTCTAAAGAGATGCCTTCTTGTTCATAGTACTTCTCTTTGAATTGTATTTGGTCTTCGGGAGTCTGACACCAGGACGGATAGCCGCTGGCTTCTTGCTTCAGTTTCAAAAAGGCATCCACGTAGTCGGCGAAAATACCTTTCTGACTGGGGTCACCCTTGTGGCATTGTTGTGTCTTGGGAAAGTGACAAATTTCGTACACTTCTAACAGTTGGTATCCCATGTCCAGAGCTTTGAACAATTCTACGCTGACCCAGGTTCCCGTCAAGGCACGTTCTTCCTGGGTGTGCTGACAAGGCTGATCTTGGTTGCACGTTTCGGCACAAGTACGGCACAAGGGAAACATCAGTTTGCCTTGACAATGGTGAGGTAAGACGGGATGGTATAGGTTCGTGGGAGGCAAAACTTTGCACTTGATCAAGCCTTCGTATTGTCGAATGTTTTTCAGGTCGATGTATTCCGTTAACAATTGCGGGTGCCCTGCAGGAAAGCGACAATATTTGCACACGTAGGGATACAGCGAACACACGTCCAAGTATTTGATTTCTTCTCCTTTCTCTTCGTCGGCTTGGTACAGCAAACAGGTGGCATTGGTCCTTCCTCCGTACAAACTATCCCTCGGGTTCAACGGGTCCATGAACTGGTAACTTTCCACGAGGCGTTTAAACTCGGGATCGGTTTTCATACGGTGATCGTACTCGTGTTCCCACATTTCCACCACTTGGTATCCTTCCTGTTCTAACTTTAGGCGTCGCTGACATGTGTCCTGGTACAAGTCTTCCATGGTTCGTTGCAAAAACTGATTTTTAGTGCTACGATCAGGGTAACAGACGGGACATCCGTGAAATAAGCAATCGTTAAACTCGTACACGATCTTGGGGTTTTCTAAGTCCCAGCCATCGACCGAATACGTTCCGATGGTCTTTTCGCCCACTCCGTTACGGGCATGCTGAATCCATTTGTCTTCCTTGTCGCACAAGTAATGTAACCAACGTAGGGCTTTGACCGAGTATTGACGTTTGACATAGTGGGTCGTTTGAGGGCTGATGACAGCTACGGTGTTTTCAGGCATGAATCGTTGTCGATACACTAAGGAACACGCTTTGGCAATGGTGCAAGCTTCTTTCAAAGGATCGACCCCTCCGTGTTCCATGAACAGTTCTCGAAATTTTCCACAGCAATGCCGTAAAATGTCCACGTCGGAACGACAATACTTTAGCATTTCTTCTTGAAAGTCGAAAGGGTCCGAGGCGTGAGCCTGGTACCAAGCGTAGAAAGCTTCTCGTTGTTCGGTACGCATGTTGTCGGGGTCGTAATAGTGAGCCTCAGGTAAATGGGGTAGAACGGCGTGTTGATTGGCTTCCGTATTGAAAAAGTGTGGAAAGTACCCTTTAGCCATTTCTGTCATTCCAAACGTTTTAGGCATTCGACTCAAAGGCATGGCCAAGTAACTCATCGAATCTTTAAACTGTACTTGTCCCACTTGCATGAAAATGATTTTGGCTCCGTTCAAAGTCACTTTAGGACGCTCGGTGCCTTGTTCCGTATAGTAAAGAAACTGTCCATTGTATCCGGAAAAATTGTGAGCCATCACCGTGGCATGACGATGACAATCTCCGTAACGTTCGATATCCTCTTGGCTCCACGTCTTGTCGATGGGGTCTAAGACCCATTGGGCAAAATCGGCTAACGTGTTCGGTCCCCGAAAGATTTTTTCACGCCCTCCGGGAATCTTGCTGCAGTGAGGGCAATGACTGAAGATAGGTTCTTGAATGCACTTCTAGCACGCTCGATGAGCCACGCAGAAATTAGGAATGTGAATGCCGGTCTCTTGCATGCATTCGAAATCGAAAAAGATGAAATTGCCTTTCTTCTTGTGACCGTCCTCTTTCTCTGGTGGGGTTGGTATTTTTGCACGTAGCATTGGTGTTCCAAGTCCACGATGTGGTGACAAATGTGACATTTTTCTTTCCTCGACATACGTGTGCCTTGGCATTATTGGTAAGTATGCCTTGTCCACAGGTAGGGCACATTCTCAGCAGTTGACAAGCACATTTCTTCTGTGAACCTTGCGTCTTCAAATGTTGTTGGTAACAGGTAGGGCTGACAAACGTGCGCAGACAAGTTGAACAAGGCACTGGTTCTTCGCTCAGACAGGGTGGAGAGGCCAAACATCCTGAGCATTTCCATCCACAATGCTTGTGTTGCTCTCGATTGTTATAACCATAATCACATTTCTCACAATAATAAATATATCCCAAGAATCCGGTGATAGTGGTAATGGTATCGAAATGGTCATCGTGATAATAGACATGAATGTATTTTCCGTCCTTAAAGTCTTGGCCTCGAAACAACAGAGGTCCGCGCACTTCTTGAGGGTGCACTTTCAAGGTGTATCGTGGAGCTAGGGCATCTTTCAATTTTTGCATCTCAGGAATGCCACAGGGTGTGTCTTTGGACAGGCCAGCTTGTTGCAACAGGAGTTCTGCTTCGTTTCGTTGTTTGGCTCGGTCCGATCGTTGAATAGTTTTCCAGGTTCTTTTCCATTCTACCGTGTCGTTCTTGTTGGCATAGGTTCGTCCCACCACGATGGCACGGGCTAAACACATCTGGTCTTGAGGGTTGTTAATTCGGACGAGACTTGTTTTGGTGTTGCGAAGGTCGTCCACCAATAACATCTTTTTGCGTCCAGTCCCTTGAGGAGGAGAGACGTGGGCCATTTTCAGTGTGGCTTTACCATCGGTGATGTCAAACTGATCATTAGATTGTTGTACGTGTTGAATCTTGTCCATGACTTTGGAAGCAGTCAATTCTACAGGGGTGCTAAACTCGATCGAAACAGGGGATTTCAAACCGTCGTGTTGTATGGAAAGTCTCAAGCGATCGTCTTCTTTGGGTTGACATTGTCGCTTGAGTGCAGTGAGCAAAGAATCCCACACCTCAGTGATGAACACTTCTGCTTTCTCTAACGGCACTTCAGCCTTGAAATCTTTAAACTTCACTGTGTATTTGTAAGCCGTGGTTCTAAATTTTCTAGAGGAGCGCTTTTCCGTCTCTCGAATGGAATAGTATTTTTCAGGGTTAACTAAGGGTGGTGAACTTGGTTTAGAGGGTTCGGATTCTGGTTCACTCATGTCCTCTTCAAAATCACTGGCATGAATTTGTGCCAAGATTTCAGCCCTGGTACGAGGCGATAGATCACGTTTCTGCCTCTTACTTTCTTCTTCTTTCTTCTCGAATGAATAGGATCGTTTCATCTTGAGTGCAAAACGTCAAATGACTCAGGTTTAAACACCATAGACTAATTTATAGTCATGGCAGACCAGCGGATATAAAAGGGTGTGTGTCTTGTCCTTTCACTATTCATTTCACTCTCAAGCCGAGCACAACGATGGAAGAGACAGCCAAATCGAACGTTTCGTCAGAGCTTTGCGAGGGGTCATTAGAAAATTCTCTTCAGACCAACCCACGGACTACTCTCCTTCCTTTCGAGATAAAAGTCAAGATACTTGCTATATCTGTCAGAAGAAAGGGCATTGGTCTTCAGAGTGTCCAGACCGTCAAAAAAGAACAAAAACAGGGGCTAAAAAAGACAAAAGTAAAGATACCTGTTATTATTGTCAAGAAAAAGGACATTGGTCTCCAGATTGCCCAAAAAAGAAACAAGAGGAATCAGAAGAAAAGAGGAATTCTTCAGAAGAAGAGAGGGATTCTTCAGAGGAAGAAGAGGAAGAAAGAAGAAAATTCTATTTACAAGAGGCAAAGAAACAGGAGAAGAAAAGAAGAAGGGAAGAAAATGAGGAGAAAGAAGAGGAAAAGACGGTGAAGAAATTAAAAAAACAGAGAGACTGAACAAGGAGAAAGAAGTCAATGAACTTCATATTAAAGTGTTCTGTTGTGAATTGTGAATTGGATTGTAACAATGGAGAAAAGAATAAATTAATTATATAAGGTAAGTGTCTTTGAGTTTTGATTTTAAAATAAGAAGGGACACTCACGCACTCATACACAGACACGTACTATAGGGGGTAAAATGGGTTGGTTTTTTTGGGGTTTTTTTTTAGTTACTGGCAAATTGAAAAGCTATCTCTTTTCAAGAAATGTGGTTGGCCCTGAAAAGGGCCTTTTTTGGTGTAGGGGTGAGTTCAAGCAATCAACTTTAACTGCCTTAAGCCTTTGCCACGGCCAAGGCCTACTTCTGGACTTCATACTGTTGATGATGATTGGGTTGAAATCACTAAGGGTGGTACGGTAGGCTTAGTCACAGGGTTAACGTGTTTAGCTCGGGAAGGTCGTATTCTCTTCGGTCGTAATAAAGAAGTCTGATACATTTGTTTCAGACTTCTTAACTCCGCTAAAATGTCCAACAGTACCGTAACCGTTTGATTTTCACCCTCTTGTTTCTTTGCTGCTACTTCTTGTTGTTGTTGTTGCTGTTGTTTTTTTCTTACCTCTTCTTCTTGCCGCTGCTGTAGGAGAAAAGCTTGTTCCGCTTCCTTTTGTCGTTGTACAAATTTCTCCAATTCTTCTTTCTGTCTCTGTCTAAAATTCTCCACTTGCGGTAATGAAGAAGGTAACGAAGGTTCCGGAACAAATTCTTGCGAGGTAAGAAAATCCACAAAATCCCAGTTCACCTCTTCTGAAAGTAAGTCCGGGTTCCCTTGGGCAGTCTCCCCTGCTGGTGCACCCCAATGGATCGTTTTCTGAGTTTCCGTCATGTTGAATCACTGTCGCATAGATTGACTGTACACAAGCGCTAGCGAATCTATATAGACCACGTGACGTCACAGACTGCTCTCTTCGGATTGGATGCGGGCTGACTGAATTGTTGTAACGCGTGTTCGGATTGGTGAATGAACTCAATCCGTTTCAATCCTTCCTCTACCTATAAATAAGCGCAGTTCACTGCATTGATTCACCTGTTCTCGTCGCTTCAAGATGTGGACCACAGTCGAATCATCCACCCTTGTGTCTTCCATGATGTTTAGGACGGACATGCTCATGTATGTCCGGTCCAAGTGGACCGTTGTCGACAAGTCAGACACCAGTCTGTGGATACGAAGAGTGTACGTACAAGGTTGCCTCAAGAGGACACTGATTTATGGCCCTCGAGTAAGACGCAGCTTGAGGACAAGAAGATGTCGCAGATGCCCTTTATGTTAAGGGCATATTAACATAAACCCGAAGGCCCTTTTCAGGGCCACCCACATTTCTCGAAAAGAGAATGACTTTCAATTGCCTACCCCTTTTTTTAAAAAAAAAAAAATTTATTTTTAAAAAAAAAAAAAATCCCATATTCAATTCCCCTTGACGCTAGACAGTCCCACGATTTTTTTCTCCATGTTAAATTCCCCTTGTCGCTAGAGTGAGCCACGATTTTTTTCCATGTTAAATTCCCCTTGTCGCTAGAGTGAGCCACGATTTTTTTCCATGTTAAATTCCCCTTGTCGCTAGAGTGAGCCACGATTTTTTTCCATGTTAAATTCCCCTTGTCGCTAGAGTGACCCACGATTTTTCCCCATGTTAAATTTCCATTGTCGCTAGAGTGACCCAGGGGTCTCTGTAATGCTAATTCCCATTGTCGCTAGGGTGACCCACTTCACTACTCTCGAGGGAATCAAGTTTATTGAAGACTTTTGCATTAGAAAGTTTCGGTAATACGTCCTCAAGTGTCGGTATTTTCGCGTGTTCTCTCGTGACCACAGTATTTAGTGGCTGTATATCTATGTAAATAGGTAAATTTCCATTCTGCTTTCGTACAACAGCCATCTGACGTTACCGTCGGTTACATTTAATATTGACGGTAAGCGGAATGTGCTATAGAGACCGCCGGCCATGTTATTGTTAGCTTTTCCGCGACTAGACCAGTAGTGTAATAAAGGATGCAAAACACATAACTTCTAAAATCCGTTTACCCCCAAAACTGCAGAATTATCAATGCGTCATTAGCTGGTCACCGCTGCCACATATTGTCCACTAGTAGGGGACGTACCAGTCACCTACTTAACAGGGAGATAAAAACAGACGTGTTCTCAGAGTAATACAACTTTATTAAGTCATCATGTAAATACTACACATTCCATCATAGTCTAATAACAGACCTCAGTCATGTGACTACGCTGAGACGCTGAATGAATCTACTATGATCTGTCTCAAAATATGCTACATTAATTTTATTCAACACCCTAAATGTTTCTTTACTTCGTAACTGTGAGCTAATACTCCATTTCAAGTTGTCTAATGCGTGATTAGAACGAAACCTATGAACTAGAACAACATCATTTCATCCCAAACATAAATCCTTGCGCATTTTATTATATATTGCCTAATCGAAACTGACATTTTAGAACCACTAGTGCTCGACCCATCTTCTCCCTGAAACAGTGCATAGGTCCTAAAAAGGACCGGTGGAAAGGGTATTTTTCGCCCTAGGCGAACCTTCCACCTTGCGTACGCCACTCCTCACTCCTGGGACAACGCTTACTATAAACTTTAAAAAATGAATATTGCATAATGTGGCATTGTTCATTAGTATAAATACACGTGGCGAGTGGGTGGCAGAGGGGCTATAACTGTAATGTACTATATGGTACAAATCACATGGGTAATGTATGCGCATTTGCTCATTTTAACTTAAATATCAATTGTTCTCTTAAAATTTAACACAAATTTTCTTTAACCAAAGTCTATTCAATCCCGAGTATTGAATGCTCTGCGCCTTAACTGTCATCAAGAAACTTCCAGACGAAAATTATTTATCATTATGGGCTTTTACAATGGTGGCCATGTACTAAACTTGGGTCAAAAGAAGAGCGCGTCTAATGGAATCGTCACAATCGAGGGTAGTACGAATTTGTTTATCAATATGCGTAGCTTTCATTGTGACATCATAGCGCGCGACATTCAATCCGGACTGTACTGGATCACACCTTTAGGTTCATTTCGTCCAAAAATGTCTACGTACATTAACATTGATTTTGCCGTATGCACCTCTCGAGGCGTCTAAATAACGACCTTCCAAAGGAATATGGCTTTAAACGAATCCAAATGAAGTGAATACTTGCCACTTAAAGGTATGTATAATCAAATTCTAAAAAATGACACATTACTGAAATAGTTGGCGTTGAATGCCTTCATGACCAGTGTCATCACTACGGGGTGCGGACCGCACCGGGTGACACCATCAGAGGGGGTGACAGCATAATGACTGTCTAAAATTTTTTTGAATTTTTGTTCAGGAAGGGTGTCCATGGGGGCGACACCATGAGTTACCGCACATGACTGTCTTTAAAATTTTTAAATTTTTGTGCAGGAAGGAGGTCCATGGGGTGACACCATGAGTTACCGCACTGGGTGACACCAACCCTAGTGACGCCACTTTTCATGACCCGTGTGACTTGTACTATAGAGAACAATAAGTTAAGATGCAAGTTCAGCGACTCTCTGTTTTCCTTTATTCATTCGTTTTCCAGCAAAACTGTCACAAAAAACCCAAACAAAACAAAATTTAAAAAAAGAAAGAAAACAAAACCCAAACAAAACTAAATACCCCCCCCCAAAAAAAAAAAAACAACAAACAAATCCGGCACCCCTTTTTGGCGCCTAGGCGGCCGCCTAGTTCGCTTGGTGGTTAAACCTGCCGTGGTCCTAGCTCCAGATTTAATACACTTGTCAATTATAAGTGCATCTGCATTCTATCTATCTATCTATCTATCTATCTATCTGTCTGTCTGTCTGTCTGTCTTTAAAGAAATTATCGGAAAAGGTCACTTTCATATAAATTTTTGTACATGTGGCCATTGGACCCCCTCTCCCCTCGGGTGAAACCTAAACAAACTGTACAGCTCTTACATATTCAGTATACCGACAATGTAAGTACAGTTGATGAATTTCCATCCAAGGATATTTGAGGAAATAAATCGGAGACAAAACAGACATGACGACGGAGGAGGGAGGAGGCTAGGTAGGTCATTTCCAATCCCCAGTATGTTAATCACTGCCCAATAAATCACCCTAGACCTGTAATGATGTTGCGTGTGGTTTCGCCTTTGATCTTGCCAATTCATACAACTTTCGAATGTGATCAGACTGCGCAAATAATTCGCCACTTTCTGGTGAAGTATCTTGTATACTTCATTAGCCATATATCTTAGTCGACTGATCTGTACATTACAGATGGCCACTGTCCAACGTGAAGTAGGACAGTGGTGATCTGATTTCAATCAGATTTGTGTACGATATGACGGTTTGCTTTTCTTAGCAGAGAGCCATATGAGCTCTTCAAATCATCAAACGCCAAGTTTGGTACATAAATATTAAATAAGGCGGAAGTAGCTGAAGTGTGACCCCTAATAAAGCACTTGTGGTTCAATGGCTCACTATCAGAGATCAAATAATGGTTGGGACGTTTGGCAATGCTTTACTGACTTGCTACTTTTTGACAGATCGTAGATATGTCGCTGCTATACTTTAGTTGAGAATCAATATCTAATCCAAGTAGTTTCTCCCAGTCCTCAACTGGTATCTAATGGTAATGGTGATAAAAAGTTTTTTAACTATGACTTGGAATTTATGAAGGTTTTGCTTGCATACCCTTGACGGAAAATGAGTCAATTAGTGTCCTGCCCTCATTTGTAAAGTATATTTATGTTTTAGGATTTTTTCACTTTTGCATGATGAGGTTGTGAGGAAGAATGTTGAATGCCATGGACAGGTCGAATAGTATTACCCCCGCACTGGAGCCATTGTCCGGGGCTCCCCTCCATTCACCCATTATTGTAGTAGAGTGATTTGACAGCCATACCCTTTTCAAAAAGCAAATAGAAAGTTATGGAAAATATAAGTAATCAGATCTGATTACATTGATGCATTAAAAAAAAATATTTCAAGTGTAATGTAATCTATATCTAATTTCCTCATCCCTAGAATCAGATTTCTTTTTGTAAATTGGGTTTACCTGGGGTTCCGCCTTCGCGGATCGTACATACATTTCAGAGCTTGGTCTTAGTGACATTAGATTTCTTGAGTTGTCTCCCTTAGTATGTAATGCCAACTAACCAACAATATGTAACAGCGGTGCGTTGTACATCGGCCGAAAATGATGGAGGCAATCGACTTCAAAATGATAATTTATAAGTTCAACATCAAAAGTATGGCTATATACCAGAGAGAAGCCATTACATGTGTAATTGAGGGAAAGGATGTATTTGTACAAACAAGGACCGGCAGTGGAAAATTTCTTATTTATGTGTCTATTCCAGTTGTGTGCTCTACTTGTCTCGATCTCGTAGGAACAGTGTTTAAATTTGGAAACTTGATTTTGATTGGATGAGGTGGCTGGCTGCTGCATCGAATGAAATCCACAGACCCGAAACACCAAAATATCTGAACGATCTGCCGAGGTGTAGATAGGGTGAACACATCGGAACATTGGCAAGCGAAAATGTTTGATGCCAGTCATAAATGCCACACTGAAAGTTTATACTAGGACAAATAATTGTGGATTGTTAGTAGGAATAATATCAATTCGGGAAAGAAAGCAATTTTTAACAGAGCAAGCACCGTTTCCTATGACGTTTCTTAAACTAAAGGTATCGCAGATTGATGCAATAGTTCGACTTTTGTCGGCATTTAAGAGATCATAGTTGAAATCACAGACTAGTTATACATTTTCATACTTGGTAAAAATAACAAATAAGTTGGTTTCTATATCCGCATTAAATGACAGCATTTGCTAAAACTGAGTTATCTTTAGGAACGTAGAACACTCCATACACGTTTACTGAGGCGAACTTTCATAAACATACACATTCTAAGCATTCACTTCGTTAAAAACCAATAATAAAACAAGTATACCACCGCCAAATTTGAATATTATCAGCAACATGGAAGGTAAAGGACTAATGACAATGCGAGTAGGCTTTTTATGGTGGGTGGGTGGGTGTGGTATAGCCATATATCATTTATAGTACTAATAAGTGGAACACATTACATTGTTTACTTTAAAATCCTGTTATTGAAATATGCAGGTACAATCTATTTTGCGGAAAATGTATTTATAAGACCTAGAATAGACAATTGTGCTATTACTTTGCAATTATCGTGTTGCATAAAAACTAAACAAGAAACAACGAGCGTTACATTTTACACCGTATGTCGCAAACTTCACAATGCTTTGTAATGGAGGCTGTCATATTGGCTTTCTTCAGTCACTACTGTCCCATGATTGAGTCATATTATCCAATCTGTAATGCGATGGCTGATAAACTTTCTATAGGTACAGTTGTGGTAAGTACTGTTAATATAATAGAAAATTCATAAATATTTGTGAAATACATAGTATCAATTTACTTATTTCATTATTTACATTTCTCTCTTGTCCGCTCTCTTTTTATATGAAGTTCTGTAAATATTAATCCGCCGGACTTTATCTCCTCGGATATTAGCTTTAACAAGTTTTTCAGTCATATCGCTACGATGTCTGTAGTGTGGCAGTTTATAGTGATGTCTAGCACTGGGGCATCATGCCGCAGAATGTAGCATGATGTCCCACCCAGTAACATTATCCTGACACCGGGCCGAACACTAACATCTTAAGGTCTCACTGGATAGTTTTGTATTTTGACACCCCCCCCCCCCCAATTTTTAAGGTAGAAGGCATGAACCTAAATATCACAAGCCTAGCATTTATAAATTCACACATAAGCTAAATCTATAATGTGGTTTAGATTTACTTTGAGTTAGGCTTGGAAATAGGTTGGCTTCTTGGTGACTGCCTGTCACAGTTAGATGAGCATTGGAAATCAAATGCGTAACTTGGGCTGCAAATGAGCTGCCGACTTGGCTTACGTATTTACGTGTGTCTGCTACAGAGGTAAATATCTAAAAATCTAGATGGTTGAGGGGTGATGAAAAGTTTGCTAATTTGTTATAGTACTAGTGAACTTTATTCCTGCATAAAGCACATACTGATTCTTTTAGCTGCCTTGTCACAGGAAAATATTCAAAATAGATCTTTCTTGTCAAAAATGAATGTAAAATTTAGGGGTTGGTGGCAGTGTTGGTTCAGTATAAAAACCACCAGTTGCATCAGGAATTAACCTGATTACTGCAGTCAAAATCTCACATGTATAATTTCTACAAAAATCATTAGTTTGTTTTTATTTGTATCTTCAGTGTAAAATTATTCTCATTTTTCTGCAATAGGTCATTGTTGGATGAAAATTCACCAGATAAACTGTCCAATGAGACCTAATGCTAAGCGCCTAGCGAGGCAGCTGCTTGTACAATTTTTGTAAGTCTTTGGTATGACTCGAAGGGGTGGGGGTCGAAGCCGAAACCATCCGCATCCGAGGCGGACACTCTAACCATTAGGCCACCAAAGCTGTCATCCTCGGGTATTATCAGCTCTTAATACCTGTTATATGGAAATGAAAGGTACTTAACATTAGATAGGTATCCTAAATATACATTGCATTTATGTACAGATGGAAGACATTTGATTTCGCTGGTAAGTATGAGAACTGTTGTATTGGTATGATGTGTTTCCCTTTTCGTGTGAGAAGGCACTTTCAGCAAGGCAAGAACGAGGTTCAGCAGAAGAAAAAAATCCGAACTTTTAAGAATATTATGAACAAATCTGTTAAGATATATGGGCAGTGGAATAACTTATAAAAGGTTTGTCCAGTTTGTTCTATTATATATAATGATTGCCACACAACATGAATGTTAAACTAACTATAGCACAACATGCTCAGATGCGATGAATATGACATATATACATGTATGCATCACTTTGTGTTTCTACAGTGAATGGCGAGTCAAACGGGCCACGTGAAGGGAAAAAAAATAACACTTATCTGGATAATTAGTTATAGATATAGTATGTTATTAGTGGTACTCAAGTGATATATTTTGGTATCAGAGACAAATATTTATTGATATTGCTTTTGTATGAAATTTTAACACTGAGTAAGTAAGTTTGTATCGTCGTACAGCGTCGTCATTTGCAATGACAAGGGGTGCCCTCAGAAAGCAGGATATACGGAGGCGATTGAGTATTGCTGGTTGTCTACATAGGCTGCCAATTCAAATACTGATCTACTGTCGTGGTAAAGATAATGTACAACAAAGGATATAGAATCTATCATGTTATTTATCTTTATATGTCACTTTATAGTAATGACATGAAATTACAGGCTTAATAATAATAATAATAATAATAATAATTGCACGTGACTAACAAGGTGTATGCGGATCTATGCTGGTTGGTCTTGGTAATTGTCGTCCCCTGTACATATCAAATACTTTCAACAGCATCTGTGTTGTCAGAGTGTGGTCATTTCATTGGAAGAACCATGGTAACTGCATAAAAGGTACAGATCAATGATGTATTCTCCATCTTTCTGTAGCCTGGAATTAAACATACGAGCACAAAGATACGAAGTCGGTGTGTTACCCATATACAATTCATATTTGATAGTTTTCATATACGTTAATATCAAAGACGCCTGTCATTTACAAGTGAATATAATTTGTCCCGAGTTGTATTGGACACAACGGTCAATATTATTACTGTCTCAACGTTTTCAATGCTTGCTATGTTTGTACAGGGCCAGCCTTGGGCCGATAGGACCAATTTGACCCAATCGGGACCCGCGCTCACAGAGGCTGCGCGAGTTAATACTTTTTAAAACTGTATCTATGGATAGAACGTAATTTTAAAGCGATAGAAGAAAATGTTGTGTTCAATGTCATGTAAAGCTTGTTTATAAGTTCATTTCCAAATGCCGTTTTCAAAGGGGGCCACACGCGTTAGGAGCAGGGGGCCAACCAAAATGAACCAAATCGGGACCCGCGTTTGCTAAGGCCGTTACTGTGCGTGTACGATAATAAGATGCCGTTTGAAATATATTGCAGTTTATTGGCTGGAAAAGGGCTTGGATGGGGATAAACTGTAGGATCCATTGTTGGTCATTTGTTTAACATGGTGTTATCAGGGTAACTAACTTTATACATACATTGAAAGTGGCCATCTCAATTATTTACATATCGTGGCTTAAGGTACAAGTTCTCAGAGGGTGGAATTTAATACCTTGTACAATTTTTGCTGTGCATTGTAATTTGTATATTCATAGGCATTGCTTGCTCACAGCTTGTTGTTTCTTAGGTATGTTTAATGTATTTCTTTCACAACAGTAACCATATTACACCTCTTCACAATCCAGGCCCTTTTTCTTTACATAAGTGTTCGGTGTCCATTGTCCTGTGACATCACATTCATCACATATATTCAGCGTGTTTTGGAGATGGGTTTCCACGTGCTTTCTTTTACAAAATAAAAACAGAAAGAAAATATTATACCACAGTCTTACCTTTTGTAAGTTCTTGTCTTGAACCCATTACAAAGATAAAGAGGTTTAAATTTAAGATTCATTTGTTAGTAAGACGTGTGAGACGAGAATACGAAAATATTCAAGACTGTTCATTTTTGTGATCATCATAATATCTGGGACTGACAAATGTATTATTATTATTATTATTATTATTATTATTATTTAAATACATTTACAGTTGTGTCATTCTCTTCGTCATAAAATCTAACTTACAACCCCTAAGGCACTCCTTGCTTTACTTTTGTTCCTGACTGACAAAAATGCATTTTATCTGCAACAGTACGTGCAGAAAAACAGCTGATGTCAAATTTCTAAGTTTTTGTCTACAAACCCACTTTAACTGCCACTAAGTGGATTGTTGACAGTGTCAGTGGCATTTCGTTGACAGTGCGAGCATGCTCCATATTGCTGTACATTGTCTCGAAGTCCGTGCACAAAATGGTATTGAGTTTTACGACAAGTCCTTCTTCACACGCACCGTTGAATATACCGAATACTTAATTGAAAGAAATGGGACATCACATTACCATAGTATGTAGCCAATCGTATTACCATCCCCCTCCAACCTGTGCTGACCTGTGTATTACCAATAGCCCCTAGGAATATATATATAAAGGCAAATACAATACATAGACAAGACAAACAAATAAAACAGAAAACGGCTGTTTCGCAAACATAACCATTTTCCTGTTTTATTTGTTTGTCTTGTCTATGTTTTGTATTTGCCTTTGAAAAAGATTCATTAAAGAGTCGAAAGCGCTCAGGCCAGCTAGATACCAGTTTCGCACTGTTCGTTGTCAGTTTATTGCATTTATCTTAATCAATCCCTGACACACGTAATCTCTTGCTGGATCCAGTGCACTTGAAAGGATTGTTATTCGGCATATGATATATATATATATATATATATATATATATATATATATATATATATATATATATATATATATATATATATAGTGAAAATAACATGTCTTTTAAAGTGTTGGTATAAAGCAAATTGACATACCAATACTACTGGTATGTCAAATTGTGATCCGCCCATGGCGCAATAATACGAATATATAAAGTCTTTCAACTGCAGGCCATTATATCAATGGTGAATTTCTACTCATTCATT
The DNA here is from genome assembly GCA_028554795.2 of Sinohyriopsis cumingii. NCBI lineage: Eukaryota > Metazoa > Mollusca > Bivalvia > Unionida > Unionidae > Sinohyriopsis > Sinohyriopsis cumingii. Next base: position 20,365,087 of record CM068834.1, on the reverse strand, counting down.
AATCATAAGTGACATAAAAATTGAAAAGTATTAATAGTCCCTGTTTTCTAAAAGAAATTAAAATGCTACACAATTTCATCGGAATCCTTTCTTTTTTCCATTCCCCTTTTCCCTCTCGTGCGTAAGGGGCAAAATAAGCAAAAATCAGGAGTGAGAGAGAAAAACATATTACGCTGGACGAAAACATTAAAAATGAACTTGTACCAAGTAACTTACAGTAATCTGGTTCGTCGTAACTATATGTTTACGCTTTCCTTGGGATCTATCTACGGTGTTCGTAATATCAATGATACATAGTTGCAATAGCCAGTCGACACTATATGTTAAATTTGTCGGTTACGAGGCACACACACTGTAGCGTATTTAATGCTTTGTTGTTGTTGTTTTTAAACCGATTAAAATGTTCTAAAAATTGATTAATAATTATTAAATATAAAAATGTCCAAATGGTCTCTCTCTCTCTCTCTCTCTCTCTCTCTCTCTGGATTATCGTAGCTAGATACGGGCGAAATTCCATGAAAATACGAGCGTTGGTTATTTTCGCTTGTGTCATACTACGATGTCTCTGGAGCTATAAATTATGGTAAAGTTTAATTAAACTGTCCAAGGAGAGAGAGAGAGAGAGAGAGAGGGAGAGAATTTTATAGTCTTTAGATATGATTTTACAGTCTTTAGAAATTAGAAATGTTAATTAAAGCAGAAAAATTACCTAAATGAACTGTCAATATATTAAAATATTTTAATTCCCTTTTGTTGGTTCGTCATTTCCCTTAGTTTCTATTCTACGGTGATTTCCATACGCCAGTACGTGAATGCCTGACAGTTCAGGTTCAGTGTACAAGTGGCTAACCGTGTTTGTAGTGCACTACTTTCTTCATAAAAAAAACATATTTCATGTTTAAATCATGAGTGTGTCTTATATTGATTTAATAAATGTGAATAAAAATAGAAACTCAAAATGAAAACAACTAATTTATCAATTTGCATATGTGATTTTGAAGAACAAGAAATATCGTAGAACTATATTTTTTAGCGGACACACTTGCAGGGATGTGAGGAATTCATTCACCCGGCCAATTTACAGTTGTCCAGAGCATATCGTAACTCCATTCAAGTGCAGATATGTGTATTTGTATGTTATATAAATAAAACATGTACAGTATGTATGCTGTATCAATGATATACCACTCGTTGTATAAATTTCTCAATAACAGGAAACTCGGCAAGCCTCGTTTCTTTTTAATGAAAATTGTATACATCTCCTGGTATATCATTGATACAGTGCACACACTATACATACATTCAATACATAATCGTTGCCTTTGAGATTTTAGTGAGCATTCACATAAAATGTAAGAAACTTATGTGGCACACAATAAAACTGTATATAAAAATTTTTGTGAACATAAACGTCATTTATGCCGTTGCATCTTTTACTTGGTTGTGTATTCAGTTTGTTAAAGATTGTATCCAATTTCGCACAGTAACCATTCGGATGAGGGACAAATGTTAATACGATAGAACAAAAAGCATAACAAGCAGGAAACACGACCGCATGAAACAAAAGTAGCTATTAATAAAATATCCAAGTAATTAAGAAACATACAACAACAACAAAAAATACTCAACAAAGTAACTACAAAAATTGGAAAATAAAATTTTAGCAACTTGGAAAGAATTGATTATATTGGTACAATTCGAAATATTATTGTAAACTTGTGCGCCATTTTGTCAACAAAAAAACTTTCCACCTTTAATAGTTCTTATATTTGCAATTAAATTCAATATACATCTTATTTATGTATATATATATGCTTATTTTGAATAAGTAGGTAATGGTAAGTACCTCTCATCATCTGTAGACATATATTAAGACAGAAATACTGATGGTACCCTAAGATATAAAGCTTGGAGGAGTAATACTTAGAGAAGTACGTAAGGTAAAAGTTGAGATCTAGAGCAGTAAAACGTAGCAAGCATATAACTCTTTTTTAAAGTATTATTTCAGGAATGTTTTGTAATTCTCTCTGATATTATCATTACCAACCACAAATCTACTTTCAATGTGGAGAGTTTGATAGCTATCTGGTTACAGGTATGCGTGTAATATGACTTTCAGCAGCAGGGAAGTTCTACAGACCAGACGTTCCAGACCAAATAAACCTTCCTACGAGAACTTTCTCCGTAGAAGCCTCGGATTTCAAAAATAAGCCTTCCTCCGAGAATTAATTTGCGTAAATTCACTCCCGACTGCAATTTTTTGTGTGCAAATTCAATGATTCCAAACAAGGACTTTGGGGGGGGGGGGAAATTTATTCTGGTACCGATGAAGTTTGCAAAGTTTGGCTGCGAGTCTCATGAATAAATTTGATCAAGACCGATTCGATATCTACTACGCGGATCGTGAAGATTAATTGTGATGAAACCATGCGGTGTTGCCTGGGCGTGGCTGAAGAAAATTTTAAATTTATTTAAGTCCATATCGCCGTTGCACCAAGTCTGATGAATATTTCTCAACGTGTGAGTATCAACGCCATTGAAAACCGACAAAATGTTACAATTGTCCCTAATTACCTTTGGAATTTGCGTATATCGCTGCGTCACGTAAATCACATCGGTGTTCTTGTGTCGGCCACGCGAGAATATCCTAGCCGGATTAGTTTGCTTATCCAGCATAACATCATCGAAAACAACAAGATTATTAACACCGCCATCTAAATTTTCCACTGATGGGGTATCATTGATGTCTGTGATGAATTCTATCGTACCTTCGTCGGTATTGTCGCTAAATTCCTTTAGCACTTGATAACAACGCTGATCATCAACGGATGGCGCAACCAAATACAATTTATCCCATTTTAGCCATCGCATTATCAAATTTAGCAACAACTGCGTCTTTCCAGAACCAGACGGGCCAATAATTATCATCCTTATCGAATTCGGTAACACCGCGTTGTGTTTCGCTTGCTCGCGTCGCTTCGTGGCCGAAAAATCAATTACATTCATGTTACTAAAATACATGGATCTATATTGTGTTAAGTGTCGCACTCACACAGCTACGATAAATCCAATCGAAATTGTCACACGCAATAACAGGAACGCAATTGCAGGAGAATGCGAAGTTTGTAAGACACGCAAGTTTAAATTTGTATAAAAAAAAATAGAAGAACCGGAGGAGACATTACCGCCTCCATGAAAAATCTACCCGGGTTGCCTTGGGCGAAATATCCCGGAGAGAAGCATCTACCAGGATACAATTACTGCGGACCCGGCACAAGGCTCGATATAAGACTTAACAATAATAATCAACCAAATCCCGGCGAAGATCCAGTAAACGCCATCGATAACGCGTGTTACTATCACGATCTCGCATACCGCAGCGGAGATTTACAACAAAGACATCTCGCTGATATTAGGCTAATTCATGCAATAGACGCGATTCCTGACAAAAGTTTCAAAGAAAAATTGGCAACTTGGCTGGTAAAAGGCGCGATGAAAGGTAAATTAGTATTCGGTGCTGGTAAATAATAATGGAGCAGATATATTATTCTCCGCGAGGATTCTGGCGAGGAAAATCGGCAATTGCCAAACTCGCCAAGGCAGCAAAAGTAAAACAATCCGTTGCTGAATCGTGGCTATCGAAACAGGCAGTCTGGCAAATTTATCTTCCTCCACCTAAGAAAATATCATATGCGAGTTTCTCTGTCAGCGTCCCTAATGAAGTCCATCAGGCTGATTTAATGTTTCTTCCTTACGATACCGTCGACGGAGTCACATATAAATATGTCTTGACAGTCGTTGATATCGCTAGCAGATACAAGGAAGCGGAACCGTTATCGAATAAAACAGCAACAGAGATTGCTAAGGCGTTTAGCGAAATTTATTCACGATCTCCATTAACATGGCCGAAGCTTCTCCAGGTTGATCCAGGTCGAGAATTTCTCGGCGCGGTTACTTCACTGATGAAAAAGAATAATGTTAAAATCCGTCGCGGTATTGTAGGTGTTCATCACAATCAAGCTATCGTTGAAAGATTCAATAAAACGCTTGCAGAACGATTATTCGGATATCAGTACGCGCGTGAATTCATCCAAGATAATCGATCTCACGATTGGGTATCGAGGTTGCCTCACGTGATTAACGCACTAAATAACGAGACAACGAGAACAATAGCAATGAAACCCGCAATTGCGATTACAAAATCGAAAATACCCCTAAAGCGAGATTCCGCAATTCCACCTGTGCTAGGTAACGTCACGGTCCGGTATTTATATAAAGAAGGCGAGGCCGAAGGAGGAAGAAAAAGAGCAACTGATCCAAATTGGAGCGTTACAACACATAAAATATCAGCCGTAACAAGATCGTCGGGAAGACCAGCAATTTATTTCCTAGATTCGCTAGCGCCACAACGCGGATTTACCAAGGAGGAATTACAAATAATACCGAAAGATACTCAACTACCGCCAGCGTCATTAATGTGAAACCGAATTCTACCTAACTGAGATAATTTTCTTACTCTCGACACGGCTAAATAAACTAAATTTGACCAGGAAATTCTATCATCGACGATCCAAACTTGGCCATCCACGGTTAATCCCTGCGATGAATGTATCGTTGTTGCGTAGCCTAGTTTCCATGGTGATCTTTCTGCGTTTATCGCGTCATTGACAAGATTAATATCAACGAGAATAATATCATTCAAGACTAAGATCTTTTCCTCTCCGCATGGTAAAGTAACACTGATATTTTGTTTTCTGGTATCAGCGGGCCTGTAACACAACGGCACCTGCAATGTTGGAAATTTCTCGCAATGAAGCTTGAATAACATTTCCTGAATAACATCACGAACAATTTTCCTACTAGCAACAATCAGATGATCGGGACGCCACAAATTAAGAAAAATATCCATCGGAGTCTCGTCGATTATTCTTCTCATCACATCGCATTGAATTTTATTCGGTTGTAATCGAATTATTTTCTTAAATTCAGTCAGTAAAATATCATCGGATCTATAATCGGCGTCGATTTCCTCATAATAGTCAACAAAGTTCCTGAGCCATTCGTGAGGAGATTCACCATCAATCGGATCAGGCTGGCCATGATCTCCGCACATTATCACGGCTGTATTTTTCTCCTCCAGCCAGGTCAGGAATGATTGTAATACAACTAAATTTACTGTGCAAATTTCATCAAATATTATAATTTTGTTGATATATTTATTTCCCATACGAGCCGAATCCCATAATCCACCGCTGTATTTGAAATAACTGTGATACGTGCAAGAATCAACGCCGCGTTGCCTTATTTCTCGCGCTAATCTGTGAGTTGGAGTCAACACGATCATATCAGATTTCGCAAATAAATTTATCGCTCGCGTTGTTTTACCGCTACCACCAGGACCATTCATGTAAACGAATTTGTTACGTGAAATTGGGTCAAATGCAGATGCAGCCATCGATATTTCCTCGCATTTATCTTGATGAAATTTATCGCAATCTTCGACATCGGCGTCCTCACAGTAATCTAGGATATCCTCGTTTTTTATCCTCCAAGTTCCCCAAGAACCATCGGCGATTAAATTTTCTAGCCTATACTGATATTTCTTATCGATATAAAACGAATCCGTTGCGACCCTTACCGCGATATCAGAAAATTTATTTATCATCGACAGTAAATTTATACTCACATAAGCGAGCATCGATGATCTCAAATGCGTATATTGCGCTGATTCTCCATCGAGATAGCTAATTACGGTACCCAACTTTACTCCGTCAATGATAATATTCTCTCTGTTGCAGAATATTCCTCGCGATACCGTATCGGCAATAATAAAGTCCATCTCGGCATCGTTGATAAATAACCTAGCGTGTCGGTGTTTATGATCAACGGATCCTCCTTGAGTAAATTTGCCAATTATTTTTCTTCCAATATCCTTCGCGTTTTCACAGTCCGTCGGTAGCCACACCTTAGTTTGTTTTCTGTAGGATATAATCGCCTCGCTAACCGTCAACGATATTAACATTGACGAATCTAGCATATATCTCAATAACACTATAGGGACCCATCTGCGTTGAGAGAAATGCCGACCAAACCAAATATAACAAATTTTATGTAAATTTTCAGCAAATTCGAATGAGGTAACATAAGCGAATCCGGTCATAACAAAATCTGGCAACGGTCCGTTAATTGCCACTCTCGTCATCTCGCTGGTGGGATGGCCAAATTTAGCAAAATAATCCGCACAATCGCCGTATCCTAGGAAACTTCCAGGATAGCACGCGCTCATGTCAACGGAGATCATATCTTCGAAATAATACTTGGTATTCCACAATCCGCCATGGCCGTATTCGATACAGCTAAGTTGAATATCAGCGAGGTATTCGTTTCTCGTAGGTTTCCACGAATTTCTTTCTCTGGCAGCGTGAGCAGCAACAGACGGAACAGTAAAACAATTTGTCAGTAACTGATCAGGATTTGACGAATATTTCACAGCGATATTTTTCATCGATTCATGCAATTTTTCATCTCGGTAAATATCTCCGCGTGGCAAGATAAATTGATCATACCTTTCTTCGCTCGAGAATAACCAAACTGATATCGGATCAGACGCGGCTAATATTTTGATATATCGGAACATTGCATCGGAATTGTCTTTTGCGCCTTCCACGGGATAAAATTTAACAGCACGATTTCGCGGGAATATCATTACCGACTGCGACCACGCATGTGAATTATGATCAACAATCTCGATTGGTACTCCTCGAGATCTATATGGCGACGAGTATAATATTTCTCCCGATAGTGTTTTCACCGTGATAGGAAATTTAAGTTTCTTGCTCAACACAGCAACATCGTCAATCGATGCGCCATCAACAACAGTCTTCGCCCACGCGTTAATTTTATTCAACCTCAACTGTGTCAGACCAGATCCACGACGAGCGTTTTTCATGTGCTCGATAACGCGCTCGGCAATGCAATTTATCATCGGTGATTCTTTCATCGCAGGTAGATTTTTCATGTCAGGATTATTATTCAACCGATAAATTCCATAGACAACAGCGCTAGATGGATATGCCCTAGCATAATAAGGACCGTCAATTCCCAATAATAATCCTGGCTTCGAATTTTTATCAAGAACAACATTTTTCTTACCGCCACGCACGGGATCTCGTTTATCGCGAATAATCCAAGTGTCGTCAGGCATTTGTGCAATAAATTTTATTCCAAAGATAAATCGCTCCTCGGAATGCGAGTTTTTTATATGCTCGATTATCTTCTTGGCCCGTTCCAGATTCATCGTAGCATCAACAGCGTTAGTTTTCCATGTCGACCAAACATGAACCCCCCCATCATCGAGGAATTCTCTCTTGGCACGATCAACCTCAGGTATGATATATTCTGCCTCATCAAGATCAAAAATATCCATTATTATATTTTAGACAAATATTTAAATTATAATATGCAGTGCAAATGGATACCAATCGGATCAACAAAATCATGCGACAAATCCTGCAGAGGCGAATATTGTGGCGCTCACATATATGCGATTCGACGAGGCAGTAAAGGACCACAGCGGTGTTTAGTTTGCCAAGTTGGCACTCGAGGAAAGACACGATTGTGTTTGTCCTGTGGAGGGAAAAATTATCGAGAATTGCTCAGATATTACAAAAAGAAATCTTCCTCGGTGATAACCTGCGAAGAGGATTATATTAATCGATTCAAGGCAAATTATGATTTAGACAGATAATTATTATATAATGGAAATGAAATCGACGATTCCTGCAATGAAAATCACACACGAGTATAGATCTCATCCTACGATCGAGGGTTACGAGGCATCATCCGATGGTACCGTCAGACATATCAGAACGAAGAAACATGTTGGTAGAGTTGGCAATTCGGGTTATTTGATATGTAACTTCAGTAATGGTGGAAAGAGAAGATCCACAAATTACGCCCTTCATCGGTTTGTATTCGAGTGTTTCCGCGGACTCATCAAGAATAATTTGGTCATTGATCATATCGATGGAAATAAACTTAACAATAAACTTTCCAATCTACGCGCTGTATCTCAAAGTGTAAATTGCATCTTTGGTAATACTGGGCGACACCCTAAATACGCCAAGGCCGTCAAATCGATAAATCAGGAAACGGGCGAGGAGATGATATTCGAATCGATGACTGCAGCTGCGAAATATTATGAAATTAATTCACGCTCGGTGAAATTCGCGGCAGAAGGAAAAATCAATGCGACGTTTTCCTACAATCTCGGTGAATGGATCAAATTCTCCTATATACCAATAATATTCGATTCGGAAAGCGACGAAGAATAATTGAATATTACAGAATTAATATAACATGGACGAAGAAAATATAAATAACATCATCGAAGCTATCGATGACCTGAAGAAAAAAATAAATCTTCCATCAGAGTTGGACACGAGTAAAATCCGATCCGAATTCGAAACAATCATTCAAGGAAAACTCGAATACAAATACACGCTACCATCCGAATACAAATTAATAAAAAAGATCCAAATCGCGATGTATCAATCGCTTGCAACAGTCAGCGATGATCGCGTCGAGGATTTTGTTAAATTATCTACGCTAGTGGAAAAAGCTAGATTGATTTTATCCGACGAATATGAATCAAGAAAAATTACAAGTTCACGCATCAGACAGTTGAAAAAGCTTGTCGATGAGAGCAAGGCCAAGGAAATATCTTCCTGAAGAAATTCCACAAAAAAAAACAAAAATTAAAAAAATCTTCCAATTTTAAAATTTTCCCTGGATTTTATTTATTTTTTTTGGCCCATTTTTCCATGGCAGATAGATTCGAAGAATCTCACGATTTTACCAGTAGATTGATACTAACAGTTTCCCCGCGGATATCAAGCAAATTTCCTTTCTGGTCCGTCAGTTTGAAATTTATCCTTGACAACAATCGATTATGACATCGCAGATAAAACGGATTCACCGGCTCCTTTATTATCAAATAACCCGGAGAGGCGCTAGGTGAAAACGAATACAAGATAAAACCCTGCTGCGCTTGATTTGACTCTGATGAATCAACATTGTAGCTGCCCTCGACAACATCCGCGTGAAGATAAATCGCGATAACTTCCGTTATATTAACGATACCTGGCGAGATATGCCGACCTTGCCCGGCGGGATCATTATCGTGTTTGAGAATCGATTCTGATTGTATTTTTTTAGTCCACGCGGCATGTAACTTCGGAAATAAATCATCGATGGTATCAGTGACGGATTTTCTCATTTTATCAACGTCATAATCAGGAAATTTGAAATTTGGTAGCGTTTCCTCGGTTAAACCAAATACTCTCATGAATTTTTGTTTTTCTCCTGAATTTCTGATCAACTCGAATTTGCTAATAGGAAGAACATAATCGGCAATTGATATATCGTCGACTATCGCCTGAATAAACATACCATGATAATATTCAACATCATTCGCGAGTTGATTTAAAATCTTCACGCGTTTGATAATTTCGCTACATGAGCCTGATTTATTTAAGATGCATTCATGAAAGGATTCCCGCAATACATTTAATTGTATTGTATGTTCTTGAATAAATTCGTCGAGGGTTCTTCTTACCAAGATACCATCTATGGGGGCTATTATCCTGTAAATGTGGGTAGCGTCGAAGATTTTCACACCGGGGGGAATTTTAGGAAGAGGCAACCACGAGAGAATTCTTTCGTTAATAAAAGTAAAAGCGAATATTACCAGGTTAATTTTGTGGTTATTCATGAGGTTGATGGCGCTATCGATCAGAGGTTTGTGTTTGATATCTCCATACCATCCTTCGTCGGTGGTAAAATCTTCTTTTTTTGGTTCCGGTAGTTCTGGAGGAGCTTCCTCGTACCAACCTGGAATAATAAAATCTGATTTTTTTGGTTTTGCTAGAGGTGCGACTTCAGGCCAACCTAATATGGTCCTAATCGATGATTGGTAAATATCTACCATATACGGCGATTTCACTTCTATCATCGATGATAGTGTTGGTTCGTGCGCAGATATTTTTATTCCCGGAGTAGCATCGCCGGTTATATTTGATATTCTGGTAGTAAATTCCTTATCCAGCTGATCAATTTCGTAACTGCCTGTTGGTATGCCAACGACGATCCAATCAGGTGTTCCATCGGGTTTGGTTTTGTTGGCAAAAACAAGTGAATTATTTGACAATAATTTACCGAATGACGTCGATCTAACATTAGGCCAACTATTGTAGACACGCAATTGTGTTAACGCAATTTCTTTGACGCTGATTGGTGTTGGAAAATTGATGCTAAATTCTGGATTGGTTGAGTTTAACGATATTAGTGTTGTTGTCGGCGGTGTCGTGTTTGTCACGATCTGGGCTAGCTCGGACATTATTAATATTCATTTGTTCAATCTCGGAGTAAATACTGATCATTGCCGAAAATTCTGGATCGGAGATAACGCCATCATTGAGACTCTCCGAAAGCAGCGATGATAATTTCGAATACGCGTCGTTGACCTTGGATAATTTGTTTTTGTACAACGATAATTTCTCACTCGTGCACGAGGATATCTTTTTCGCTACGATATTGAGAACACCTGCGATTGTCGTTGTTGACAAGATTATTATCGTTGCAACGATTGGCGCTATCGTTGTTACCGCGGATAAAATTATACCCGCACCAGCGACTACCGCAGATACCGTGTACAGATACCGTGTACACGGCGACATCAATGATAACTAATCTACGCTGGTATTTTTTTATTTTTGTTTGATATTCGTCTAGTAGTTTTTTTATCGAATCCTGCCATGATCGCGCCTGATTATAACGGTAATCCGATGCGGTCATTTATTAGTATCTTACGATAACAATTGCGGATAATATGGTGTACGTTCAGATAAAAATTCGAAAATTACAGAATAATACACCACTCCCATGCTGGTTCTTGGCGTGAATATTGCTCTGTCTGGCGGTTCTAGCGTGAATGTTGTTTTGCTATATTCACTTAACGAAATAATAATAAAAAATCCAGGGCAGATTTCATAAATTTTATTATTCTGTTCCGGTTGTACCTTAAATTTTATATCGGAGATAATATATGCTCGATACACGCCAGCAATTGGCGCGGTAAAGCTAAATGTGTCATTATCGGGTGTCCAGGTAAAATCATTTATGGATAACACAAATGTTAGATTGTATCGCAAAATTCTGTCTATCAATTTATTTGGCACATATAATTTCTCCAATCTTGGGATATCCAACGGTGATATTTCTGTGTTAATATCGCTAATTTTTTTAGTCATATTGATAATATCCGAGCTCAATTTTGATATTTCACCGAGGTAAACGAATCCGTCGACTTTTTCATTCGCTAATGCGCGTACCACTTTAATTTCATCGTTAATTTTAGTAATATCCTCGTCGATTTTTCTTGTTTTCTCGCTGAGGTCGTTATGTGATGTTTTATCGGTTTTTTTTATTTGCTAATTCTCGTACCGCGGAGGTTTCCTCGGATATTTTAGTAACATCTTCGCTGATTTTTTTTGTTTTCTCGTGGAGATCATCGTGTGATGTTTTATCGACTTTTTCGTTTACGATTTGGCGTACCGCGTTAATATCATCGTTAATTTTAGTAATATCCTCGTCGATTTTTCTTGTTTTCTCGCTGAGATCGTTATGTGATGTTCTATCGGCTTTTTGAAATATTAATGCACGTGCCGATTCAATATCTTTGTTGATTTGGGCGATATCCTCATTGATGGATTTTATTTTCTCGGTAAGATCGTTATGTGATGTTCTATCGGCTTTTTGAAATATTAATGCACGTGCCGATTCAATATCTTTGTTGATTTGGGCGATATCTTCGTTTATTTTCTTTGTTTTCTCGGTAAGATCGCTGTGTGATGTTCTATCGATTTTCTGACCCATCGCGGTATTTATTTTGGTAATTTCCTCATTGATGGATTTTATTTTCTCGGTAAGATCGTTATGTGATGTTCTATCGGCTTTTTGAAATATTAATGCACGTGCCGATTCAATATCTTTGTTGATTTGGGCGATATCTTCGTTTATTTTCTTTGTTTTCTCGATGAGATCGCCGTGTGTAATTGAGGAAGTTTCGATGAATTTTTTTATATCCTCGTCGAGTTTTTTACTGAGATTTTTTGATGTATCGTCTAGTTTTTTAAGATCGTTAGTTAGCTTGGTAAATCTTTTTGTCACTCTGTCCTGAAGATCGTCGTGTAATGCTTTATCAGCCTTTAGAAGCATCGCCGCTGATAGCTCTTTGTCGGATTTTTCTACATCCGCGATATTAGCCTTTAGTGGTAATACCGCTAATAGATCGGTAATATCAGCAATAGATTTTAATACCATCTCCGATTGACGAGTAAACTGACTAATATGATCATTATATTCGTCTCGCTTGATTATATCAGTTATTTTCACGTTGCTGGTGTGTAAGCGCCCTTCGGTATTTTGAAAAACAGCAACTTCGCCAGGGTCCACCTCTGACAGCGATAGAAGATTGTTAATATCGCTCTTGGTTGCGAACTTTGATAGATCGACGTCAGTCACTTCTGCTTTTTCCTTCCTGTAGATAAATCTACCGTAAATATCAACCATGATATTTATCTACGGCGTATTCAAATACAATTTTGTGATACGGACCGGATGATTTTGAAATTGCGTCAAGAATATTAATTGACTCTGGACCGCATATTGGCGGATCCGCTAATGTCTGCGTTGGAAGTGTCGAATACCAAATCGGAAGATTTAGTTTTGACACATAGCTGATAAATTCATTTGGCGGTGCTAATCCATATGAGTCAAAGTAAATAACTTAGCGAGGATTAATCGCGTAGGCAACCCAGTGTGTTCCAGGGCCGGTATTTTTATCGAGATTAATTATTCCCGTCTCGGTAGAGTTTGGTTTGTCTGGTAGTTGATCTCGCATAAATACGCCTCTGAAAAATTTTATTTTTTTTTTCTTTGCTTCGCTAAGTAAATCTAAATTTGAATAGGCCGTGCTAATCTTAGACCGGATCCGTATGGGGGGCGTCTTAGATAAAGGCCGTTCCCCTTTTTTTTACCGTATCTCCCTCCCATCACTTTTTCTCCTAATTTGGAACCTATGCCCGAGAGCGCGCCTAATCCTATTGCCTTTCCAATCATCGGAAGGGCCATTTTTATCAAAGGGAGAAAAGGAAGAAATCCGCCTGTTTTGACCATGTCTCTGATGGCGCCTATGGAAAGGCTCACATGAACGCCAGAATTTGCTGATTTGGCCTTGGTAAATCGTTCACGTTGACCTCTAGTTAGCGACAGTTTGTTAGGCCCACCGTGAATCTGATCGTTTTTCAGTGTTAATTTCATACCGCATCGCTTTGATATCGCTGATTGGAGCTTTTTCATCTGACCTGGGGTCAGAGTTACACTGACGTGTTCGTATGGCATATTAATAATCGCTTAGTCTAAATTTGGAATTTGTCACATTCTTTCGACAGGAGCATCGATGACTCTCATTCTACCGCTGATTCCTTCCAAGATCATTGTTCTATCGCTGAGAATTACCGCGATCACTTTGTGATTAAGTCCAGCTGTGTTAATTCTGGCTTTGAAATGGATATCAACGACGGATTGTTTTACCAGGTCGAGATGCTCCAGGGAAAAGTAATAGATAGGATAATGAGTATTAAAATCTAGCTGCGATATTTGCAATCCCGTATCGATATTTTGATCGCGACCCATGAAACTTAACAAGCGATGATACGCACGAGCCGTCGAATGATTTTCAAAATCAATTGATATTTCCTCCGATGGTTCTTGCTGGCCATTTACTCTCAGTGATACATTTGTCGCTCCAATGCGATCAAATATCATATGACTGTATAATTGATGATATCTATCAGTACGCAAAAACGCGATAAAGATATGCCTGGGTGCGGAGGTACCTTGCTGCGATGCAATACGCCAGGTAAAATCACCATTAATATTGGTAGTTGTGGAATCTGTTGTTGTTGTCAGCCATGACATGACAGATTTACCGCCTTGGTTCATAAATGACAATAATTTTTCTTCTTCGATTATTGACGGGGTTATCGCAGGCATCCACAAGGTAAATTTTAGTAATCTTACTATGCCGTTATTATTCGCGGCATCATTGGGACCTATCACGCCAGTAGCGTAATCGACGGCACCTTCTCGCCAGATAGCATCGTTGCTATTTTCCTTTCTAATAAACGTAACAGTGTGTTTTGCTCCGTAGATAATTTTCCTGAAATGTCTGCAAAATCCGAATATATGGGATAACGGGATAGCACAAGCGAATCTTCTGTTACCTGGTGATAGCATAGACTTTCGCGTGGCAAATCCGAGATTATAATCAGGATAAGGTTTAATGATCATATCTTCGATACCAGCGGGAACAGCAGGATTGGCGCGATCGTTGGGTTGTCTGATAAGGAACGGCCTACTTTCGGGACGATTAGTATTATCCTTGGCAAACATCATACTAGGGCCAGCTGATCTAGTAAAATCATCCGAGTATCTAGCTAGGCCTATTATCGTTGTTGCTAAGTCAATATCATTAGTAATTGACTCAATCTCTCTTCCATCGATCATGTAAGTGGCGCTCTTGAATAATGCCATAATACCGTTATTGACGAATCCGACTCTAAAATCTGCCCCATAATTGGTACCATCCGCTTTAACAACTTCCCCAATAACTTCGATATATGCCTCAGATGGAAGAAAATATCTTGTTGTATCGTGAACTTGAATTTCCAAGCGATTAGGTGTATTTGGTTCAACTGCATCGTACGAGAAATACTGGAAATCTCGCACGGATGTGTCCCTACCTACAGGCTCGTCCATGTCAAATACTTCATTTGACACTTGTGCGAACATTTATTATTAAGAATATCATCTAAAACGAAGACCACTGCCTGAAATAAAACTTGTATTAGCAACTTCATTTGCGAGATTTGTCTTAGCAACTTCCTGCGCTATATTTGTCTTAGCAACTTCCTTTGCTAGATCGTTTATTTTTTTATTTGCCGCGTCGTTTATGGCTTTGCTGACTTCGGGTGGCATTTCTCTGGTGATAGGTAATTTGACGAATTGTTTTTTGCGCACTAAATTTAATATTTTACTTTTGACAGCATTGAAACCCTTGCTGGCCAAATTACCGATACCAGAAATGGCAGTCTCGCCGATTTTTCCTATTGCTTTTGACGCGAATTGTTTGATCGTGGGTCCGATTTTAGGTATTACTCGCGTAACGAGACTTCCAATGATATCACCGAATCCATTGCCGTGGATATATTTGTACACGGGCAATCTAGAGTTTACTATGCGGACCTGTTTGGGTCTGCGCTGATGTTTGTGAACAATCATGTTATTTCAATTGTGTTGTTTTAATCGATGAGCTCATCGACAAGTTCCTTGTAAATGTGAGAATTAATGATGCCACCGCGGAATAACCGCTGACAAATATCTGAGGCTTCGTTGATTACTTCGCGAGAGTTATTTCCGGCTCGTTTTCCTCCGATTAATACCTCAAGGCGAGATACATCGTTGACAACACTGTCAGGGCAAACGGTATATCCGCTTCCTGTTTTTGGTTCTGGAGATTGCAATGGCGTTACGTGGAATACTTCGTCTGACGGCGTTGAAGATGACCCTGGTAATGTCCCTGACGACGTCGGTGGCGACGTCATTGGCGAATATGGTAATTGTTGAGGATCGCGGCTTCTAGCAGCAGGGTGCTCATCTCTCGGAACATTCCATTTTTCTTTGGGTGAAAGTTCCTGTGGTTTCCAGTTTGTCGATGTTGGTTCTGGAGGTGGGGAGCCGGCCCAAAGGGGACGCGTTGTAGGAGGACTCCTTGGATATAATGTAGGAGAAAGGGAGGGATGGTGAAGATCAAAAGAGGAGGAAGAAGAACTATCACTCTTAGATGACGAAATTGTCTTTTTCTTACTCGTAAATCTGTGTTTAATAACATCTGATGAAAATTTTCCAAAATTTTCATCGGAATATTTTACTGGTTTTCCTAAACTACCAAAATAAATTATCGCTAGCCAATCAATTTCTTCAATTTTATCGGCAATATCCTTTTTCAATAAAAATCTTTTATTTTCCAGAGAATTATCCGCAGCCATCTGAATTCTTGAATCATCGTTTCTGAGTAAATACAACAAGTTCTTGTTCAAATAATTATCAGCGGGTATATTAGGATCAATTGCAAACGAACCATTATCCGCAGATGGTTTATATTCGCTTGGTTGAGTTACTGGTTCCTGATCACTCTGATCTTTTTTCTTTTTTGATTTTATCTCCTTTTTCTGAGGTGGAATTCCTTCTTTTGGTCTAGCTCCTAATTCTTGTGGTTGAATATCTTCTTCCTGTGGTTGAATTATTGGTTCCTGTGGTATTACTTTTCTCCTTCGTGTTTTAGCTTTTTCTTCCTTCTCCTGTTGTTTTCTTTCCTTCGCTTGCTGCCTTTCTTCCTTCTCCAGTTGTTTTCTTTCTTCTGCTACTTGCTTATTATATTTTTGTGTGTCTCTTGCCGCTTCTAAAAATCTCCTGTAACGCGGATCCGTTACCATACTCACATGTGTTTTTCCCGAGTAAACTTTATATATCATGTTGTACCAATTATCACGAGTTCCGTATCTTTTTTTTCCTATTGCAGTCAAATATTCATTTCGATCTCTAAAATAATTTTCTGCAAAATCGCCAATTTGATCTATGGTATACAGTGCCGAGAGCGGTCGTGATATCATATCCCATCCCTCATCGGTGAAATTTTCTCTTAAATTCTCGATATTAAACTTCCCTTTTATCATTACAGGTTTTCCTCTTCCAGGTTTTCCATTACTTGCTCCAGAATCAATTGCAGGTTGTTGCCCTTGTGCTGCTGCTGCTATTGCTAATCGATCGGGTAATGTTCGTGATTGTTCCTCAATACCTTTCAACATAGGAAAAATTCCCTTTTTCCTGGTATCTGGATCTTTTTCGTCACCAAATACAACTTGCTCGATTGTTCCGGTAACTGGCTTCAACCATTTCGATGATTCCTCGGCAATTCCATGTTGTACATCTTCGTAACCACGAACATTTCTCTTGAATAATTGTTTTGTCGGGATAAGCTTCTTTAATGCCGCTAATTGCTCTCGCGCTAATCTGGCAGAATGAGGCTCTCCAACTGTACTAGCTTTCGGACTCATATTATTTTCAACTATATTGTTTTAATGCGAGGTAAAATTAGGATCAGCAGCCAAACTTTGCAAACTTCATCGGTACCAGAATAAATTTCCCCCCCCCCCCAAATCCTTGTTTGGAATCATTGAATTTGCACACAAAAAATTGCAGTCGGGAGTGAATTTACGCAAATTAATTCTCGGAGGAAGGCTTATTTTTGAAATCCGAGGCTTCTACGGAGAAAGTTCTCGTAGGAAGGTTTATTTGGTCTGGAACGTCTGGTCTGTAGAACTTCCCTGCTGCTGACTTTCAGTCAAGGGACGGGGTTGACTGGAAAAAGACCAATATGGCAGCCCCCATGACCTGGCATTGTGATGTTTGGCACGTGCATTATGGTGGCTCTGTATAGTTTCGTATTTTGTACGGGTTAAAATTTTAAAGAAAATTATTTCCACGGGTTCCTCTCTGGTTATACTGGCCATTTAAAAAGACCTTGTATATCTTAGTTATTGTTCAAAGAACCTTTAATTCCCTTTTATTCTGGCGTATGATTGATGGGTATAATATAGGTTATAGAGTATACAACTTGGCCTTACTTCAGATGTGCATCTCTAAAAAATATGCTAACTCTGCATTGTCATTTTAACTTCCTGGACTTCAGAGGTAAATTTATATATAACAAAAAAAGAGCTGAAAACATTTTTTTTTTACGTTTCATATATTCGGTAATTCATTCATTGCACTTTCACAAGCTGGTATTGTCTAGTATGGCAAAATTCATTTTCCCTATTTCAATAACTGCTAAAGATAATGCTCTTCAGACTAATTCAGGATGATATTTTTTTAGCACAAGGGAGCATTCATTTTAGTTAGCAGGGTGCTTAGATCATGTACAATTTCCGTAAGTATAATATCCAAAGGATTTTCAGCCACAGGACATAAAAGTAACACAGAGTTTTGCCAACATTCTCTCCATTTGTGTATGTTGCAAAAGTAAACAACTTCAACTTACACCCACCACTCTCTCATAAGTTGATAATATATGTAGGGCGCTCTCTGTACGCAATGCCCCATGTGTTCGAAAGGTGTAATGCTAGTTGCATCATGATTAGTCCTCATGTAACAAATATAATAGCTCAACACTAGCTCAATGCCGAAAAATACAATATGACATTGCTTATTGTAGCTCATATAAATACATTTTCCGTATAAGTTTGCTCCTGAACTTTGAAAATGGCAGTTATTTAAAAAAAAATTAATATATAACTTTAAACTCATTACGTATTATAGTGATAGCCGACATTACCACACCCACCCACCCGTTAGGTCAATTCATGTTACCATAGTCCTCAATTCATGTTATCTCTATCCATGTATATTTCTTACCTATTGCCAGGGGGAGGCTTATTCTAGTTGTAACAACTTGTAGCCCGACCGCATTTGTAAACATGTATTGCCATAAAATATGTTTAAGCATGCAACGATCAACTTTCAACGTGTCCGGTGTACCCTTTAATTTTTCTACATGTATAATGAACACCTGAAAGATTCGATGCCGACAGAACATTGATAATAGAGAGCTTTGACGTGCCATTTAATCTAAAACTCTTAAAGTGGTCTTAGCCCAACAAAACGAAAATAATTCGTTGTGACTCTAATGCACACCAATAAAAATGAAACTATTATATTGATCGCCGTTTATACGAACACGAGAGTCAAGAACAATGCAGTTGTAACCTTGACATTTTCAGCTTTACCGGATTGTAGTCTGCCTTTCAAAACTCTATAGCAAGCATAGCTAACGTAGTCACGCTTGGCTGTCTGTCGGTCGTCAAATTTTATATGGCCACGTCTGGTGTGTGCATTTAGCGCCTAAAGAAAGAAAAAAAAAAAAAAGAAGCAGAGAAGCAGAATCGTACTCGATGTACATGCACTTATTGTGAGAGCTTTTTATTACCAACAGATGGGACGTCTGATAGCAGTAACATCTCTCACGCAGCAAACAACCATATACATGTAAGTATGTACCGCTTACATACATTGACGAAGTAGCACGAGGAAAGAGGGTGTGGTGGGTTGGTTGATTATAGACAACCAGTTTGCCTGTGAAAAACATACTTCTTTTATTGATATACGAGATCGATGTACTGAATAACTCTATGACGGATCTACGGCAGGGTAGGAACAGTGGTTCTGATGATATATTTTTTCACGGCCAGTAGAACACCCTTAGAATGTTAGATTACCATACTAGGTATCTGTAATTAATGCGCAATACCGTATATGACTGGGCAAATTTTACACAGGTGAGTTCTGTGAAAAAAGAAACAAATAGTGGCATAAACGAAGTGGTAAGTACTAACATAATATAAGACAAAGATAATATTCACTTTCCTTTAACTCCTGTCTTGTTCTACATTTTAATACACTATTTATTCTCACCCTCTCCCAGCCCGAACTCCAGCAAAGATGTATATATTGCAGTTGTGTTTTTTTTTTTAAAGATTGTGCAAGACAAAAAGGTCTGTAATTTTATTAGGCTACATTTTTTCATCGGTCATTTACGGGGTTCTGCTCCAACCGAACCCTCCTCCTTTCACTATTCTGTCACTTTTTACCGACTCCTTATGATCAGACATGGTTTTACGCATATCTCATCCGCTTAAAATTCACTGAGACACGGTGGCTCAGAGATTAGTGTCCGGACTCGTGACCGTAAAGGGCTGGTGACTATTTGGACACGTTCGGGCATTTCCGACAATGATCGGAAAATCTCTTACGAAATATTGCATTAAAGTTTAATTTAAACGCCATTGTCTCTTGTTTGCCAAAACAATGACATGTGCATTATCACTCGATTTGACTGGACGAGTTTTTATTTATCGAAATACACGCATATTGTTTTCTTAATAAAGAACTCATTATTATAAACCGTGGTGTGCTAATGGTAAATGGCACTGGGGCGATGATGATGTCCCAAAGGGGTTTTGGCGTCCCAAGACGTCTGGCTTTTGGGGGTTTAGGCTTTCCAAGACCTTTGGCGCCCAGGGAAAGAATTTGGGTATATTTTGGTTTGGAAAGGAAGAATAATAACTATACACATCAAGATATCATAATGCTTATTTGACACAATTGTAATTTTGTGTGTGTGCCTAGCATACTATCACATTTGTCACAGACAGCGTATGAAGCCGGGACCCAGTCTATGTGAGCATCTGACTGAGTTTTCCGCTATTTTCCGGCGACTTCCTCGTTTTAACTCTGTTTCACGAGATGTTCCAGTTGTGGGTCAGGGTTGCAATTCTATCCAAATCAAGGCGAGTCGGCCGGTGTGGATGTATTCCTGAAGAGAGTACCTTACTTACACGTCACGATATAACCATTCAAACTTTGATGTTCCTTTCAACGCCAAAGAAATAAACCAATCTTCCAATTTTCCAAATAAATCACACAACAGGGATGTTAAAAAAATATATATTTTTCACGTGCGGCCGAAACACGTTTCTAAATGTGCTAATGTAAATTTTAAATGTACATGTAGGTTGGATTTTTTACTAACCTAAAATGACAGAACACCTACATGAAAATAGATGCAAATATATAATAACAACAACAAAAACACATAGTAGAGCTGTAGTGGTGAAATAGTTTTTAAAAAAAGAAAACGTTTTGTACCAGATAATCTTCCTTTTCGACGTGAAATTTATATCCAATTCTGTATCTACAAAAATCTTTCATAATATTGCTTGAGCTTTGTAGAAAGTAAGGTTCAGTTGGTGATTTTGCAATCCGTAATATTTGCCGCTCCTTGCAGTAGAATTCTGTATAAAATGTTAGATTTCAGCAATTCTATCTTAATTGGAAAACAGTAAATTTTACAGTGTTGGGAGTGAAATTGTAAAACTAAAATGTATTCCTAGAAAACAAAAATGAGAATGTTGACACCGTGGTATCGAAGAATGATTGCTCCATATGGAAAACCGGGAATTAAATGTTAGCACTATAATACGTAACGATTTATTTATAGCATTATTTGTTGTTTTAGATACTTTTAGACTGAGTCACCTGATAAAATTAAAAGGAGTCGTGTTTGTAAAGATTACCAAGAAGGTGGGTTAGAATGGTACATTTAAAAACTGTAATGGACGTTCTTAAATATATTGGATAATAATTATTTTTCAAAAGAACAGCGAGTGGAACGAATTGCTGTTTTCCACGTACCCAGATAAATATTTTTGCAGACCGGATATACATTTTTGGCAATGTATATTGTGTTCTTCAAAACAAATTTCGAAAGGACGATTTTGTGACTAGGCACAACTTATGTGGGAAACATTTACCACAAAATTATGCCGACTTTGAAATCGAACCTCTTTGGCTTAATACTAGTATTAATGTCGAGGGCACATTAATTTTGCAAGAAGATGGTACGGTACCATTTTTATAGGTCTTTGGTAGGACTCGACCGGGGTTCGAATCCGCGACCTTCCACATCCGAGGCGACAGCAAAACATGTGCAACGCGGAACAACAATAATCAACAATTTTCAACCATATAGATAAGTGTAAAACCCCTATTCATTTTATTTTAGACCAATACGCATTTCGAAATTAATAGTTATGAATTGATTTTCACCGCTTCGATGGCCTATATGGTTAGAACGTCTGCCTCGGATACGGGAGGTCGCGAGTTTGAACCCCGACTGAGTCATTCCAAAGACTTATAAAAACGGTACAAACAGCTGCCTCGGTAGGCGTTCAGAATTAAAAGGTAGTGTTAGGACTGGTCGGCCTGGTGTCTGGATAATGTGGCTGGGTGGGACATCATGCTAGATGTCTGTGGCATGATGCCCCATTGCTAAAAATTACTATAAACTGCTATACTGTAGATACCGTAGCGATATGACTGAAACTTTTTAAAGCTACGTTAAAAATCCAAGTTACACACACACACACACACACATCAACTGATTTTCACTATTTTGTTATTCGGCTTACCGTGAATAACAGCAGTCCATTTTGTGGTAAAATAATTTTATTTAGTCTTTCTTTTCTCTCCCCGGCCACAATAGGCAAAATCCCATTAATTCCTGCATTCTACAGCACTTTCTGTAGATATAATTACCTATGTTATAGTAAGCGTTACTGTTGGGTAGAGATGAAAAACTGAAATGTTTAGATGTACAATTTTCTTTGCGTCCTAGGAAAAACAGACTTTTTTGGCGACCATTAACGTGCGATGTTTACATGGTGGTATTTTTAATAAACTTAACGAGGGGCCATGGGAGGCCTAGTGGTCCAAGGCACTCGCCTTTACAGATCACTAATATCTCACCTCTGTCCTCGTGGGTTCGAATCTCGATCTCGGCCAACGTGGGTATGTGTTATTCCCCCACAAAATATACTGGCCGTAACGTAGAGCCCATCGTGTGCTAAAAAATGGCGTTAAGACCTCTGCAACAGCTATGAGTGTTGTAAGCTGTCTCTCCCTAGCAGTAATATGTGTTATTAGAATAATTATTTTCTTCATAAGGTCGACCGCTCCGGTGGCCAAGGTGGTTAGAGTGTCCGCCACGGATGCGGGACGTCGTGGGTTCGAACCGCGGCCGAGTTATACCAAAAATGGAACTAGCAGCTGCCTTGCTTGGCGCTCAGCGTTAAGAGGTTAGTGTTAGGACTGGACGGCCTTGTGTCAGGATAATGTGACTGGACGGTACATGATGCTACATGTCTGCGGCATGATGCCCTAGTGCTAGACATCACCGTAAATTGCCACACTGCAGATATCGTAGCTATATGACTGGAAAATGGTTCCAGCTAAGTTTAAAAAATCCAAAAAATCCAATTCATAAGGTCAAACTTACATCAAAGGCTTCCATGTACGAGTTCTTGTCCAGTATATGTATGAATAACGGTGACAGTACAGTACAACTTTGTGCTACCTGCCTGTTTACGATGAACTACATATTTCAAACTAAGAGATACCAAAATATATTTCATTTCTTTATTTTCAGCTAAATCCTGGTAGTGATTGACAGGTAGACGCTCTTGCAGCATATTGCAAAAGGATATGACCTGTCGTCGTTATTTGGCTGTAATGGCCTCGAGACTGAAACGGACTAAGGGACTGATTGCTGTTCTAGTTTTATTTGGGATACTGATAATACTAAGATATAGGTAAGTAGTTTGACGAGTCTCAAAGTCCTCCCACCTGTTTATCTGTCGTTATGTACTGATAGGTCCATGAGCTTGATTAGCTATACTACTGCCACCAATATGTACAGCATCACTACACTAAGTTCTTGATATATTCCCTTCATTTTGTTTTCAAAAGAACAATTGTGATAAAATATAGCGCAATAGTTATGCACTGAAGCAGTCTTATATTTGTTGGGCATTGCCATGGATACAGCATGTCCAGAAAATCAGCTTGGAATACGCTGTATTTTCTGTAAATAGCTGCATTTGAATCGAGTTGCACTGATTGGAATTTTAATGCAAGTAAACTTTTCGGTATTGAAGCTAATTTCTGTTCAATGAAAGTAACACTCGTCACTAGTTATCAGATCTCCGTGAAAAATCAGGTAATAAAATATTAATATTTTCTTTCAGACTAAAGTGCAATAACAGTTGATTGACTCAATTGGTGTAGTGATACATATTGATTTATTAGTTATTACATACGCAACAAACTTTCTAGATAGTTCAAGACTGAAGTTCTGACACATAGGTTATTATCAGTATGTACGCGGAATATGTATAACACATTCTTTTTCGTATATTTCTCAGCCATTTTTCATGAAATTGTTAGTCCGTGGGCTTACTTAAATTCATGCCATTTTTCGTTACGGTTGTGTTCTGAAGAATATAGTCATCGATATTTTATAACATTTCTAATCTAATGAGAAGGTGTTGGTATCTCATCTTTGGCGAAACAAAAAATTAACAAATAAACATCCAGCCAACACACACACACAAAAGGTTTGATTGTTTGATAATGCCTGTGCGTTTTTTAATGATAGGGTGCATATGCGTTTTCGTAGTGGCGTTGGAGTCCTCTAACACATTCGAACTACGAAGCACGTAATGAGAATGTTTGAATATGTATCGACTTTTTTGATTCAAAAGTTACAAAATGTAATCCCACCTTCATGCAACGAGTGGTTGATGGCTATTTGAATTGTGTTACGACTCTTCTGGTCTTACACTAAGTAAGATATAATGAAAACCAAATAGTTTTGTAAAATTCAAAATATAATTAATTTTTTCTGAAATAGGAAGTGGAAAATTTAAATTGATTTAAAGCATGGGGAATGAAATTCTAAATAGTCCAAAAAGTTCTATCACAAGTCCAAAAGTATGGAATAATCCAAATGAGTTCCAGTGGTAATCTGAATTGAGTTCACTCTATAGTGCTGATGTGCCAGTAGTCTTTATGTATCATAATTAGAATCCAATAAATCCTTCAGTGAATTCAGAGTAATTCAATACGCTACTAAATCCGAAACGCCAGAGTACTCAGTAATTCCAATAAATAATTGAAATAAACAAATCCACTCAAAGATTACAGCTGTTTGTCACTTCTAAGACTGTTGATAATGCAAAGGAATAACTAATTTCTAGTAAATCATACCTTATATAAAAAACTGAGACGCAATACAGAAAGTAGAAAGAGGCTTCAATGAATAATTTCGAAATTACTCTTGTCAACAAGGTCAAGTACTTTACTAAATTTTCAGCTGGCGACGAATCAAGAATTAGGTCAGCATTTTTTTCCTGAAAGCTCTTGACCATAACTGAACTGGCCAGAATGATTACTATACTATGTTTTGAAACTACGACTGTGTGTACAAGAATGTTCTCGTACAAACCTACAGTTGGAAAGAGTATTATTATTCCATATACTTATTGGTAAATGACCCTTACAATCCATAATTTTGAAACTTAACACAGATAGTATAGATATACATAATAATTGCGACATGTCTTTTGTTGCCAAGCGCTGAATAATTTTACAATATTGCTTACCCAAACATGTTTCTTTTACATAATATATGCACTTTTAAACATCAATAAAGTATACCTGAAGTAATGGAAGGCTTTTGTTTTGAAACTTAAAGCAATTATTTTGAAATAATATACGAGACGACTTTACATCTTGTCGTACCTATACTGTTTTCATGATTGCTGTCATATAAAGAGGTTCATTTATTTTTACGATTTATAGCTGTCTCCTTTCTTTCTCTATCAGTTGTTTTAGTCATAGCTGCATATATATCTATCTGTCTATTTATTTACATATCTATCTATCTATCACATGCATATGGTCTTCATGTAAATATATTTTTTCAGGAAGAGCGGAGAACTGAATACTGCAACAAAATACAACTTTTATCGAACAGTTTTTGGAGGTTAGTTTTCCACTTTTCTTTAGAGCTGTTAGGCAGTTCATTCCATGCAGAACAATATTCAGCGTTAAACAATACAAATCTAAATCTAAGGTAACTGGGAGATGAACAGCGTAATTAGGCTGTTCATTCCAGGCAGAACAATATTCAAAGTTAAACATTACAAATCTAATACCTAGACTCCTAGAGAGTGAAAAGCCTTAGATGGATGCCATTGATTATCTTAACACCAATCGATCCATTTGTTTCATAAGTACGTTGACTTTATCCGAGGTATACCAAACAAACAATATTTAACTCTTCTCAACATTCTACAGTGTTGGCAATGTAGAAATCCAAGTCCAGTTCAGAACCGTTGTAGCATTTGAGTGTGTGCTAATAGAGTACTACGTAGGTATCATCTGTGACAGCTGTGGGCTTGTGGTCACATATGAAATGTTATGTCATAAACAAAACTGATTATGCTCAGTATACAACCATTGAGTATTTGGACTGGGTATGGTGAAAGTATCAGTGTCTTGACTTGAATGCAATTTGCCTTTTTATGATGCCTCTTTATCGTCACTGCAATGACGACTCTCTTCTCGTTCTCATGGAAGAAGGGAGATAATCACGAGAACATTATTTTTTTAACAAATACAACCACGAGCATGCGAGAGGGCGTTTGAAATTTAATAGTGACGAGTTGAGCGGCTTTAAAACTGTAAATCCGAAACGAGTTCTTAACGAGTATCTGAATATAAACTGTCTCATATATCAATGTAGAGAATTTCGGTTATATTTTGTTGTTGGAATTTTTGTTTTATACCTTGTGTGATGCAGAGACTAAACTCCACTCATCTATCGATCAGTTGTTTATTTTTCGAGGCTTTAGCTATTTGTTTGTAGAAAAAAAATCTCATATAGGGGAACGGGCGATTGCTCATTCAGTCAGATCTGCATGTCAGATCGAGGCCACGAGTGAAATGCATTCAAGGCTTTAAGTGCAGCCATAGATAACTGTTTCTTGAATTGTAACGAAATATTAGCAATAAGTAATCTTAATTTTGATCTACTTGATATCGAAAGAAAAATCTTTAAAAGAATCTTATACGCTCGCTACCTAAAATATTGTAAAATGACATTGATATTATGTAAAATAACAACCCAGATGCATTCTTTGAATGATGCTATACATGCTAACAGCATACACTTATATTTGTTTATTTTTAACAAATAACACTTCAACTTTAATTTGAGAAATTTGCATTAGTTTGCCCTGTCTTTCGGAAAGAAATCAGCCGAAGTGAAATGTGCAAATTAAAATTCCAAAACACGAACAGTTTTGATCAACAGTATTTCGTTGAAGATATCATGGCTTTCTGTAAATGAATTGGTGAAGTATCTATGATCAGCATTACAGTCCCGTGTTCGTGATGACAAATTAACATCGCATGGCAGACAATGACATCTCGTCCACTTTGCTGGCAGTATGGAATTCCGTCAATGTGATTGTTAATAAACGTGACCTACAATTGACATTATGTTGCCAATGCACATGTTGGGAATATGGCGTATTGTTCTCTACTGTCCCTGGGAAACACGCGACAATTAAAAACGACCTTGCTAAGTAAGATCATTCCCCTTGCATTAACAGCTCGTTGCGCAAATCTCTTATAAAAACTCCAATGTCGCCGTTACGTGCACATAGTCACATATGCCAAATCATTTGAATAATACTGAATCTCGAAAGACATTGGTCCTATACATCGTTGGGTACCATTCAAACCAGACAATATCGACGATTCATCCATCACATGATGAGCCATATCATTTCTCCCTCGAACTGCGATAGTTTACGAATTCATCCGATGTTAATCGGTGACATCTGTGGGTCAAACAGTTTCAGTCGAAAGGTAGCACTCAGGATTTAATAACCTCACCGTTGTAAACATAAGACTCTAACACACGATACGTCCGATTGTTTTCAGACCCAGTTCGCTATTCATTATATATTCGATTACCCCAGCTGATCACCAATATTCACCGAGTCTTTTGTTTATCTAATGCACGCGTTTTCTTCTCAGATCATCTATTCTCGAATCAAATTGTGCTCCAAGTGGGAATGCTGCTGTACATGTCACTAACGGAATTTGTCAAGTACTCTCGGAGCATTCCGGAACAATATCGGAATTACGAGCGACTTAGATCCATGAATTACGGGGTGGGCCTTTTAATACTAAACTGAATATTTTAACATCGTTTAAACCTAAAAATCTTGATTACTTCTAAGAACGAATTATTTTACATAGCTTATATATATATATATATATATATATATATATATATAAAACCATTTCCTTCCTTTCAAGCTTTAGTTGAATTGGAAGAATAGTGAAATACATGATAAATGGTGGCATTGGGGTTTTAAGAATAGAATGCTGTACAATTGTTTCAGAAATGTACAAATAAACCCAGCTGAAAAATTACAAAGAAAGAAATAAAGAAACAAAACTAGGGAAGAGAAGTATTAGAATGTACATTTTGATGGATGCCGCTGAGAGACAAAGTCAGAAGATCCATGGCTACTATACAAAGTCAGAAGACCAATGGCTACTATACAAAGTCAGAAGACCCATGGCTACTATACAAAGTCAGAAGACCCATGGCTACTATACAAAATCAAAAGACCCATGGCTACTATACAAATTCAGAAGACCCAGGGCTACTATACAGAGTCAAAAGACCCTAGGCTACTATACAAAGTCAGAAGACCCATGGCTACTATGCAAAGTCAGAAGACCCATGGCTACTATACAAAGTCAGAAGACCCATGGTTACTATACAAAGTCAGAAGACCCATGGTTACTATACAAAGTCAGAAGACCCATGGTTACTATACAAAGTCAGAAGACCCATGGCTACTATACAAAGTCAGAAGACCCATGGCTACTATACAAAGTCAGAAGACCCATGGCTACTGTACAAAGTCAGAAGACCCATGGCTACTATACAAAGTCAGAAGACCCACGGCTACTGTACAAAGTCAGAAGACCCATGGCTACTATACAAAGTCAGAAGACCCATGGCTACTATACAAAGTCAGAAGACCCATGGCTACTATACAAAGTCAGAATACCCATGGTTACTATACAAAGTCAGAAGACCCATGGTTACTATACAAAGTCAGAAGACCCATGGTTACTATACAAAGTCAGAAGACCCATGGTTACTATATAAAGTCAGAAGACCCATGGTTACTGTACAAAGTCAGAAGACCCATGGTTACTATACAAAGTCAGAAGACCCATGGTTACTATACAAAGTCAGAAGACCCATGGCTACTATACAAAGTCAGAAGACCCATGGTTACTATACAAAGTCAGAAGACCCATGGTTACTGTACAAAGTCAGAAGACCCATGGTTACTATACAAAGTCAGAAGACCCATGGTTACTGTACAAAGTCAGAAGACCCATGGTTACTATACAAAGTCAGAAGACCCATGGCTACTGTACAAAGTCAGAAGACCCATGGTTACTATACAAAGTCAGAAGACCCATGGTTACTATACAAAGTCAGAAGACCCATGGCTACTATACAACGTCAGAAGACCCATGGTTACTATCCAAAGTCAGAAGACCCACGGTTACTATACAAAGTCAGAAGACCCATGGCTACTATGCAAAGTCAGAAGACCCATGGCTACTATGCAAAGTCAGAAGACCCAGGGCTACCATGCAAAGTCAGAAGACCCAGGGCTACTATACAAAGTCAGAAGACCCATGGCTACTATATAAAGTCAGAAGACCCATGGCTACTATACAAAGTCAGAATACCCATGGTTACTATACAAAGTCAGAAGACCCATGGTTACTATACAAAGTCAGAAGACCCATGGTTACTACACAAAGTCAGAAGACCCATGGTTACTCTACAAAGTCAGAAGACCCATGGCTACTATACAAAGTCAAAAGACCCGTGGCTACTATATAAAGTCAGAAGACCCATGGCTACTATACAAAGTCAAAAGACCCATGACTACTATACAAAGTATTAAAAAAAACATGGCTACTATACAAAGTCAAAAGACCCATGGCTAATATACAAAGTCCAAACACCCATGGCTACTATGCAAAGTCAGAAGACCCATGGCTACTATACAAAGTCAGAAGACCCATGGCTACTATGCAAAGTCAAAAGACCCATGGCTACTATACAAAGTCAAAAGACCCATGGCTACTACAAAAAGTCAAAAGACCCATGGCTACAATACAAAGTCAAAAGACCCATGGCTACTATACAAAGCCAAAAGACCCATGGATACTATACAAAGTCAGCAGACCCATGGCTACTATACAAAGTCAAAAGACACATGGCTACTATACAAAGTCAAAAGACCCAGGACTACTATACAAAGTATTAAAAAAACATGGCTACTATACAAAGTCAAAAGACCCATCGCTAATATACAAAACCAAAAGACCCATGGCTACTATACAAAGTCAAAAGACCCATGGCTACTATACAAAGTCAGAAGACACATGGCTACTATACAAAGTCCAAACACCCATGGCTACTATACAAAGTCAAAAGACCCTAGGCTACTATACAAAGTCAAAAGATCCATGGCTACTATACAAAATCAAAAGACCCATGGCTACTATACAAAGTCAAAAGACCCACAGCTACTATGCAAAGTCAAAAGACCCATGGCTACTATACAAAGTCGAAAGACCCATGACTACTATACAAATTCAGAAGACCCATGGCTATTATACAAAGCCAAAACACTCATGGCTACTATACAAAGTCAAAAGACCAACGGCTACTAAGCAATGACAGAAGACCCATGGTTACTATACAAAGTCAAAAGACCGATGCCTACTATACAAACTCAGAAGACCCATGGCTACCATGCAAAAGCAGAAGACCCATGGCTACTATACAAAGTCAAAAGACCCATGGCTACTATATAACATCAGAAGACCCATGGCTACTATACAGAGTCAGAAGACCCATGGCTACTATATAAAGTCAGAAGACCCATGGGTACTATGAAAGTCAGAAGACCCATTTCTACTATACAAAGTCAAAAGACCCATGGCTACTATACAGAGTCAAAAGACACAGGGCTACTGTACAAAGTCAGAAGACCCATGGCTACTATACAAAGTCAGAGGACCCATGGCTGCTATATAAAGTCAGAAGACCCATGGGTACTGTACAAATTCAGAAGACCCAGGGCTACTATACAGAGTCAAAAGACCCTAGGCTACTATACAAAGTCAGAAGACCCATGGCTACTATGCAAAGTCAGAAGACCCATGGTTACTATACAAAGTCAGAAGACCCATGGCTACTATACAAAGTCAGAAGACCCATGGCTACTATACAAAGTCAGAAGACCCATGGCTACTATACAAAGTCAGAAGACCCATGGCTACTATACAAAGTCAGAAGACCCATGGCTACTGTACAAAGTCAGAAGACCCATGGCTACTATACAAAGTCAGAAGACCCATGGCTACTATACAAAGTCAGAATACCCATGGTTACTATACAAAGTCAAAAGACCCATGGTTACTATACAAAGTCAGAAGACCCATGGTTACTATACAAAGTCAGAAGACCCATGGTTACTATACAAAGTCAGAAGACCCATGGCTACTATACAAAGTCAGAAGACCCATGGTTACTATACAAAGTCAGAAGACCCATGGTTACTATACAAAGTCAAAAGACCCATGTTTACTATACAAAGTCAGAAGACCCATGGTTACTATACAAAGTCAGAAGACCCATGGTTGCTATACAAATTCAGAAGACCCATGGTTACTATACAAAGTCAGAAGACCCATGGCTACTATACAACGTCAGAAGACCCATGGTTACTATACAAAGTCAGAAGACCCATGGCTACTATACAAAGTCAGAAGACCCATGGTTACTATACAAAGTCAGAAGACCCATGGTTACTATACAAAGTCAGAAGACCCATGGCTACTATACAAAGTCAGAAGACCCATGGTTACTATACAAAGTCAGAAGACCCACGGCTACTATGCAAAGTCAAAAGACCCATGGCTACCATGCAAAGTCAGAAGACCCAGGGCTACTATACAAAGTCAGAAGACCCATGGCTACTATATAAAGTCAGAAGACCCATGGCTACTATACAAAGTCAGAATACCCATGGTTACTATACAAAGTCAGAAGACCCATGGTTACTATACAAAGTCAGAAGACCCATGGTTACTATACAAAGTCAGAAGACCCATGGCTACTATACAAAGTCAAAAGACCCGTGGCTACAATATAAAGTCAGAAAACCCATGGCTACTATACAGTCAAAAGACCCATGATTACTATACAAAGTATTAAAAAAAACATGGCTACTATACAGAGTCCAAACACCCATGGCTACTATGCAAAGTCATAAGACCCATGGCTACTATACAAAGTCAGAAGACCCATGGCTACTATGCAAAGTCAAAAGACCCATGGCTACTATACAAAGTCAAAAGACCCATGGCTAATATACAAAGTCCAAACACCCATGGCTACTATGCAAAGTCAGAAGACCCATGGTTACTATACAAAGTCAGAAGACCCAGGACTACGATACAAAGTCAGAAGACCCATGGCTACTACAGGAAGTCAAAACACACATGGCTACTATACAAAGTCAAAAGACCCATGCCTACTATACAAAGTCAAAATACACATGGCTACTACAAAAAGTCAAAAGACCCATGGCTACTATACAAAGCCAAAAGACCCATGGATACTATACAAAGTCAGCAGACCCATGGCTACTATACAAAGTCAAAAGACACATGGCTACTATACAAAGTCAAAAGACCCATGACTACTATACAAAGTATTAAAAAAACATGGCTACTATACAAAGTCAAAAGACCCATCGCTAATATACAAAGCCAAAAGACCCATGGCTACTATACAAAGTCAAAAGACCCATGGCTACTATACAAAGTCAGAAGACACATGGCTACTATACAAAGTCCAAACACCCATGGCTACTATACAAAGTCAAAAGACCCTAGGCTACTATACAAAGTCAAAAGATCCATGGCTACTATACAAAATCAAAAGACCCATGGCTACTATACAAAGTCAAAAGACCCACAGCTACTATGCAAAGTCAAAAGACCCATGGCTACTATACAAAGTCGAAAGACCCATGACTACTATACAAATTCAGAAGACCCATGGCTATTATACAAAGCCAAAACACTCATGGCTACTATACAAAGTCAAAAGACCGACGGCTACTAAGCAATGACAGAAGACCCATGGTTACTATACAAAGTCAAAAGACCGATGCCTACTATACAAACTCAGAAGACCCATGGCTACCATGCAAAAGCAGAAGACCCATGGCTACTATACAAAGTCAGAAGACCCATGGCTACTATATAAAGTCAGAAGACCCAGGGCTACTATACAGAGTCAAAAGACCCATGGCTACTATACAAAGTCAAAAGACCCATGGCTATTATACAAAGCCAAAAAACTCATGGCTACTATACAAAGTCAAAAGACCGACGGCTACTAAGCAATGACAGAAGACCCATGGTTACTATACAAAGTCAAAAGACCGATGCCTACTATACAAACTCAGAAGACCCATGGCTACCATGCAAAGGCAGAAGACCCATGGCTACTATACAAAGTCAGAAGACCCATGGCTACTATATAACATCAGAAGACCCATGGCTACTATACAAAGTCAGTAGACCAATGGCTACTATATAAAGTCAGAAGACCCATGGGTACTATGAAAGTCAGAAGACCCATTTCTACTATACAAAGTCAAAAGACCCATGGCTACTATACAAATTCAAAAGACCCATGGCCTTTATACAAGGTCAGATGGCCTATGGCTACTATACAAACTCAAAAGAGCCATATCTACTATACAAACTCAAAAGAACGAGGGCTACTATACAAAGTCAAAAGACACATGGCTACTATACAAAGTCAGCAGACCCAGGGCTACTATTCAAAGTCAAAAGACACAGGGCTACTACACAAAGTGAAAAGAAACATGGCTACTATAAAAAGTCAAATGACCCATGGCTACTATACAGAGTCAAAAGACACATGGCTACTATACAAAGTCAAAAGACCCATGGCTACTATACAAAGTCAAAAGACCCATGGCTATTATACAAAGCCAAAAAGCTCATGGCTACTATACAAAGTCAAAAGACCCATGGCTACTAAACAATGACAGAAGACCCATGGCTACTATACAAAGTCAAAAGACCCATGCCTACTATACAAAGTCAGAAGACCCATGGCTACCATGCAAAGGCAGAAGACCCATGGCTACTATAGAAAGTCAAAAGACCCATGGCTACTATATAACATCAGAAGACCCATGGCTACTATACAAAGTCAGAAGACCCATGGCTACTATATAAAGTCAGAAGACCCATGGGTACTTTGAAAGTCAGAAGACCCATTTCTACTATACAAAGTCAAAAGACCCATGGCTACTATGCAAAGTCAAAAGACACAGGGCTACTGTACAAAGTCAGAAGACCCATGGCTACTATACAAAGTGAGAGGACCCATGGCTACTATACAAAGTCAGAAGACCCATGGCTACTATACAAAGTCAAAAGACCCAGGGCTACTATACAATGTCAGAAGACCCATGGCTACTATACAAAGGGAAAATACACATGACTACTACAAAATGTCAAACGACCCATGGCTATAATACAAAGACAAAAGACCCACGGCTATTATACAAAGTCAAAAGATCCATGGCTACTATACAAAGACAAAGACACATGGCTACTGTACAAATTCAAAAGACCCATGGCCTTTATACAAGGTCAGAAGGCCCATGGCTACTATACAAACTCAAAAGAGCCATATCTACTATAGAAACTCAAAAGAGCCAGGGCTACTATACAAAGTCAAAAGACCCATGGCTACTATACAAAGTCAGCAGACCCATGGTTACTATACAAAGTCAAAAGACCCAGGGCTACTATACAAAGTCAAAAGACCCATCGCTACAATACAAAGTCAAAAGACCCATGGCTACTATGCAAAGTCAAAAGACCCATGGTTACTATGCAAAGTCAGAAGACCCATGGCTACTATACAAAGTCAGAAGACCCATGGCTACTATACAAAGTCAAAAGACCCAGGGCTACTATACAAAGTCAGAAGACCCAGGGCTACTAAACAGAGTCAAAAGACACAGGTCTACTATACAAAGTCAAAAGACCCACAGCTACTATGCAAAGTCAGAAGAGCCATGGCTATTATACAAAGTTCAAAGACCCATGGCTATTATACAAAGCCAAAAAACCCATGGCTACTATACAAAGTCAAAAGACCCATGGCTACTATACAATGACAGAAGACCCATGGCTACTATACAAAGTCAAAAGACCCATGCCTACTATACAAAGTCAGAAGACCCATGGCTACCATGCAAAGGCAGAAGACCCATGGCTACTATAGAAAGTCAAAAGACCCATGGCTACTATATAACATCAGAAGACCCATGGCTACTATACAAAGTCAGAAGATCCATGGCTACTATACAAAGTCAGAAGACCCATGGCTACTATATAAAGTCAGAAGACCCATGGGTACTATGAAAGTCAGAAGACCCAGGGCTACTATACAAAGTCAAAAGACCCAGGGCTACTATGCAATGTCAGAAGACCCATGGCTACGATACAAAGTCAAGAGACCCATGGTTACTATACAAAGTCAAAAGACCCATAGCTACTATACAAAGGGAAAATACACATGACTACTACAAAAAGTCAAAAGACCCATCACTATAATACAAAGTCAAAAGACAAAGGGCTACTGTACAAAGTCAGAAGACCCATGGCTACTACACAAAGTCGAAAGACCCAGGGCTACTATACAGAGTCAAAAGACCCATGGCTACTATACAAAGTCAGAAGACCCATGGCTACTGTACAAAGTCAGAAGACCCATGGCTACTATACAAAGTCAGAAGACCCAGTGCTACTATACAAAGTCAAAAGACCCAGGGCTACTATACAATGTCAGAAGACCCATGGCTACGATACAAAGTCAAAAGACCCATGGTTACTATACAAAGTCAAAAGACCCATAGCTACTATACAAAGGGAAAATACACATGACTACTACAAAAAGTCAAAAGACCCATCACTATAATACAAAGTCAAAAGACACAGGGCTACTGTACAAAGTCAGAAGACCCATGGCTACTATACAAAGTCACAAGACCCAGGGCTACTACACAAAGTCAAAAGACCCAGGGCTACTATACAATGTCAGAAGACCCATGGCTACTATACAAAGGGAAAATACACATGACTACTACAAAAAGTCAAAAGACTCATGGCTATAATACAAAGTCAAAAGACCCGAGACACATGTCTACTATACAAAGTCAAAAGATCCATGGCTACTATACAAAGACAAAGTCACATGGCAACTGTACAAAGTCAATAGACCCATGTCTGCTCTACAAAGTCAAAAGACCCATGGCCTTTATACAAGGTCAGAAGGCCCATGGCTACTATACAAACTCAAAAGAGCCATGGCTACTATAGAAACTCAAAAGAGCCAGGGCTACTATACAAAGTCAAAAGACCCATGGTTACTATACAAAGATGACCTATGGCTACTATACAAAGTCAAAAGACCCATGGCTATTATACAAAGCCAAAAGACCCATCGCTACTATACAAAGTCAGAAGACCCAGGGCTACTGTACAAAGTCAGAAGATCCATGGCTACTATACAAAGTCAGAAGACCCATTGCTACGATACAAAGTCAGAAGACCCATGGCTACTACAGAAAGTGAGAACACACATGGCTGCTATACAATGTCAAAAGACCCATGGCTACTGTACAAAGTCAGAAGACCCATGTCTACTGTACAAATTCAAAAGACCCATGGTATTTATACAAAGTCAGAAGGCCCATGGCTACTATACAAACTCAAAAGAGCCAGGGCTGCTATACAAAGTCAAAAGACCCATGGCTACTGTACAAAGTCCAAAGACCAGTGGATCCTATACAAAGTCAAAAGACCCATGGCTACTATACAAAGTCTAAAGACACATGGCTACTATACAAAGTCAAAAGACCCATGGCCTTTATGCAAGGTCAGAAGACCCATGGTTACTATACAAAGTCAGAAGACCCATGGCTACTATACAAAGTCAGAAGACCCATGGTTACTATACAAAGTCAAAAGACCCATGGCTACTATACAAAGTCAAAAGACCCATGGTTACTATACAAAGTCAAAAGACCCATGGCTACTATACAAATTCAGAAGACCCATGGCTACCATACAAAGCCAGAAGACCCATGGCTACTATATAAAATCAGAAGACCCATGGCTACTATACAAAGTCAGAAGGCCCATTTCTATTACACAAAGTCAAAAGACCCATGGCTAATATACAAAGTCAAAAGACCCATGGCTACTATACAAAGTGAAAATACCCATGAGTACTATGAAAGTCAGAAGACCCATGGCTACTATACAAAGTCAAAAGACCCAGGGCTCCTATGCAGTCAGAAGACCCATGGCTACTATACAAAGTCAAAAGACCCATGGCCGCTGCAAAGTCAAAAGACCCATGGCCACTGTGCAAAGTGAGAAGATCGATGGCTACTATTTAACAGCTTTTTTTCAAGAGGGGGTGGGGAACCAATGTTTCAGAACTGTTGCAATGGAACGTAGTAAGTTGTAGTTAACTAAACTGAAACATGTTAAAATTTCTAATCCTATCAAACGACATAGATATAAGCTATCTGGATTTTAATGTTCATTGCCTTAACATAAATGCAATGAAAGAAATCAGCCCAGAAATACCAGAATTCTCATTTTGGTTATAGGTCATTTGCTGCCACTGTACAGTCCATTAAATTTAGTTCTCCTCCGATTCTGAGTGTCTGGTCACACTGGAGTTTTATTTTATTCTTGAATTAACTTTGGTATTGTTTTCGATAAATTGTTACGACTTTGTTACTTTTTTGTCCTATATTTCACTAAATCACACTCAAGGAAGTCGAAAGAATTAAAACACCGTTGTTACTCTACAGACTGAACAGGACAAAGAACTAGGTAGGGATGGCTGACACATGACTTTACTTGTCATGACGCGCATATAAATGATGATAAAAAAGAACACGCCTTTTCAACTTTTGAACTTAAGATTAAAAATATATAATGTACATGTCATAGCATATCCTTATAAATGAAGTCGAGAAAGCTTGAACATTTATAAATTTGTCCTGACAGTACGTTTTAAGTGTGCTCAAGTGAGGATATCTCAAACAGGCTATATGTAGATGAAAACTAATAAATATATCCAGGTAAATATAATGAATCTGAGGGGGGCTGGGAGAGCAATATATGGACATTCATGACTCAGTTACGCATATTTACATCGGTCTTGTAATAAAATCATTTACAAGCTTATGAAGATAAGCAAAATCTTAGTTATCTTGCTGAACTCTTGAACAGTTGTATAATTTTACACTGAAGATCATAAAATAGTTTAAATAAACTTTAAACTAGTAGATCAATCGTTGCATGAAAATGTAAGCGATCAAAACTTAGAAATCGGATCCTGCGACGGGCAGTTTAAGTACACATGTACATCATCAAAACGATAACCCTACAATGATTGAATTTCACGGTTAACAAATACGCCGTTATTTACAGCCTTTCCATGTATTTATGATTCTTGTGTAGAGGTTATCATATTTCCTTTTGTCGTATTTATGATGGGTTGGTTTACATTTTTGCCAATGTATATGTCACCTGAATTCAGAAACTCAGGGGCAGTCATATGTTTGCCACAAGTCTATTCTGCAATAAAAAAATCTGTATATTAAAATAACAAATAACCTCTTAATATGTTTGTTCTGAATTTTGGAGTTTTGAAATCAAATATATGTCCTGGTGTATAACATGTTAGATCTACAATGAGAGGTGATACTATATAATAACGATAAAGTAGGCATTTACTTTATTTTATTAACGATACTTGATCTATGAAAGTTTGGTCGTTTTGCATTATGTTGTTCTAATGTGTCCCGATGCAAGATTCAAGTTTGGTCCTATTGGTAAGTCTAGTAACAATTCGTGGTGCTTTTAAAATTGTAGTCTTTCTGATCTATCAGTTTTTTGAAAATAAACACACCATACACCATACCGTACGTACTCGCTTATAAGACCATTCCAAATGCTAACCGCACATACTAAGATCTGCTTTCGCATAATGCGCCGGCAGATCTGTTCTTTTTTTATGCAGTTTGCTTGGAGTAATAAGTAGAACAAACAAGATAGATCCTGATCTACAGGCGCATTATGCTACAACAGATAGGATCATTGTTCTTTGCCGTTTGGCTAGACTGATAAGCGAGTATATACGGTATGCATGGGCAGAACGTGATCGTTATTAATGATGAGTATATTTTGGTTCTCAAGACGTCCTGGTTGCTTTGATTGCCCTAATTAAATCCATCATTCTGGATACAGAATGACATAGATAATGTGTACATGATGCCCATTTTCCAGAACAAAACATCACACTCAAATGTTTATGATATGTAAAGCTAATAATTTTGATATCCTAAGTGGTAGAATGTACTCCTTGGATGTGGTAGGTCGCGGATTCGAGACCTGGTCGAGTCATACCAAAGACTTATAAAGGTGGTACAAGCAGCTGCCTCGGTTGGTGCTCAGCATTAAGAGGTTTGTGTTAGGAATGGTCGGCCTGTTGTCAGGGTAATGTGACTAGGTGGGACATGATGCTACACGTCTGCAGCATGATGCCCTCGTTGTTAACGTCACTATAAACTGCCACACTGCAGACATCGTAACGATATGACCCAAATTGTTAAAGCTATGTAAACAATCTAAATCACACACAAATGTCTAGGACTAGATCCAGTAGGATCGTGTAAAGCTTATCATTTCGATGTCAAAGACTAGATCTGGGAGGAACGTTAAAGCAAATTACTTTGACGTCAAAGACTAGATCTTGTAGGAACGTTAAAGCAAATTACGTTGACATCAAATACTAGATCTAGTAGGGATGTATAAAGCAAACTATTTCAATGTCAAAGACAAGATCTTGTAGAGACATGTAAGGCTGAGTATTTCGATGTCAAAGACAATATCTTGTAGAGACAAGTAAGGCTGAGTATATCGATGTCAAAGACAAGATCTTGTAGAGACAAGTAAGGCTGAGTATTTCGATGTCAAAGACTAGATCTGGTGGGGATGTATAAAGACAAGATCTTGTAGAGACAAGTAAGGCTGAGTATTTCGATGTCAAAGACTAGATCTAGTGGGGATGTATAAAGACAAGATCTTGTAGAGACAAGCAAGGCTGAGTATTTCGATGTCAAAGACTAGATCTAGTGGGGATGTATAAAGACAAGATCTTGTAGAGACAAGTAAGGCTGAGTATTTCGATGTCAAAGACTAGATCTAGTGGGGATGTATAAAGACAAGATCTTGTAGAGACAAGTAAGGCTGAGTATTTCGATGTCAAAGACTAGATCTAGTGGGGATGTATAAAGACAAGATCTTGTAGAGACAAGTAAGGCTGAGTATTTCGATGTCAAAGACTAGATCTGGTGGGGATGTATAAAGACAAGATCTTGTAGAGACAAGTAAGGCTGAGTATTTCGATGTCAAAGACTAGATCTAGTGGGGATGTATAAAGACAAGATCTTGTAGAGACAAGTAAGGCTGAGTATTTCGATGTTAAAGACTAGATCTAGTGGGGATGTATAAAGACAAGATCTTGTAGAGACAAGTAAGGCTGAGTATTTCGATGTCAAAGACTAGATCTGGTGGGGATGTATAAAGACAAGATCTTGTAGAGACAAGTAAGGCTGAGTATTTCGATGTCAAAGACTAGATCTGGTGGGGATGTATAAAGACAAGATCTTGTAGAGACAAGTAAGGCTGAGTATTTCGATGTCAAAGACTAGTTCTAGTGGGGATGTATAAAGACAAGATCTTGTAGAGACAAGTAAGGCTGAGTATTTCGATGTCAAAGACTAGATCTAGTAGAGACAAGTAAGGCTGAGTATTTCGATGTCAAAGACTAGATCTGGTGGGGAAGCTGACAATCAGGTAGTAAAGAGTATCAACTTTTGTTGGAATTACACTTTACTAGCAATTGGTTAGATCAGGCCTGTAGAGTTTCAAAAGTAGTGTTAAAACATTTAACTGTCAATAACATTTTTGATGCATTTGCCCAAGAACTATCGTCCGCAGATAATTAATCTCATAAGACTGAACATATCATCACCATTATCTTTTATAAATAGAACTAAGAGTAGCAGTCCTTAAACTGACATCGTGGAACACCTGCTTGAACGGGTTTAAAGTCTAATTCACGTGAGTTTAGCCACACACACTGTTTTATCTAGGAGATGTAGTTGCTAAATCCACATGCATTTGAGCTTGTCCATTTCCATAATAATTCCCCACAACTCAAAAGCGACATTGGTCCATAACTGGTAGGAGCACTTTTGTCATATATATCCCCCCACCCCAAGCAAGACAAATAACAAAAACACCTCATCAAAAATCCCAACAAAAATCCCCCCCAAACAAAGACGGGAAAGAGAAAAAAGAAAAAGAAAAGAAAACCATAAAAAAGCATCTCGTCATACGTTTTCCAGATTCTTGTTAAACATTGTTTTTTGGGTGACTTATTGTGTAGTAAACATAGTGCAGTACTGACTGCGCGAGTTTTGCCCTTAAGCATTTAATGAATAATTTTGTCATGTCCAGATGTTCTGTAGTATGTCTTGTTTTAAGATATTAATAAATCTAAATATTTTTCGTTCTGCTCCAGAATACTGGCAATCGAGCTTGAATATCACTAAAATGGCATCGAGAGAAGTGTTTGGTTCATGTCCTTTTTCGTGTTTAAGAAATATGGGACAACAGTGGAGGAGGAGGAGGTGTTGTTTTTGACTAAACGTCTTGTTAATTGCAAATCCGAATAGGATCTTAATTTAAATCTATTGCCTTGACTTTTATGCATGAACTGGTTGTTTGAGATATAAAGAGCCATATTGTTTAAAACTTGGTGTGTCAGTTTAGCCTTTAAAATCTCGATCATTTACTGTTCTTGAATCATGCATTCGATTTTGAATGTTTTCGGCATTATCTGGTGAGCAGTTGCAATCGAAATAAGCTGCAAACGTATTGTCCAAAGTGTTTTCTTTAATAATATTTTAGTAGTATCTCTATTTCTTTCTCTTATTTTGTCACTCCCATCTCTTTCTTTAACAATATAACACCTAAGTCAAATTTTCTATTATATATTGTAGAAAAGACTCTTCCTCATGCTACACAAGCAATGATAGATGAAATTGCGGAAAACTTAGACATAAGATTTGATGTTTTGGATAATTTCATCAGTGGGACTAAACTGGAGAAAGATGGTAAAGGTAACTTTCTGGTGAGGATTACAATGACCAACCGCGGCCAAACACCCATCATGGCTGCCGACTGGAGAATCTACGCCTACTTCATGAGAACTGTTGAAGCTGAACACATGCCTTATCCTAATGGCATTGAAATCAATAATTCCGGTTTAAAGGTACATCATGTAGATGGTAGCCTGTACTACTTTAGACCTATCGCGGGAGTGTTTAAAGACATCAAAACAAAAGAAGAAAGGTCGTTTAGATTCAAACTCGATGGATTCTGTGTTTCGAGGACAGATTTAATGCCCAACTGGTATATTGCCGCTGACAATGTTTCTGCGAGAGTGATTGCCAGCACAGAAGGCGAGAGTTTGCGGTATGTTGGATACTTTGACACAGTCAATAAGTGGAAGAGGCGTCCGAATGATGAATACCATCCTTGGTCTCCAGAGGAGCGTTTTAAAATGAACTCGGCAGCAATAGAAGACTGGGGTTCGATCTTGCCAGTCATTCCAACACCATTAGAGATGAAAATAGTACAAACAGAGTCTGTGCATATTATCCCAGATGAATGGGTCATTTTGGAATCAAGTTTCTTCACGGAGGAAGTGACGATATTGTCAGGTATTTTGTTTTGCGTTCTTTAAATACCTTATTAAATAATTACTTTTAAGGATCCTTATTGATGCGTACGTTTTCGTTCATAAACTATGCTTTTATGTTCCACCAGAAGAAGGATAGAATGCACAGCGTTCCTCCTGTGTGTTAGTCACACCTTGGTCATGTTTTGCATTTTGGTCATTTCACGCACTTTAATGAGCATCCTAATGAATACACTCCAAGTTGATTGTCTTACAACACGCAGAAATTGTAGTTGGAAAGCTCAAGATTTTACCACTCATATTGTAAGGAAGGATAAAAATTGCAAATTTGCGCAGCATCACTTTATTATAACTTATGTATAATAATGTGTTGTAAAGATATAAAAATGCATTATGTGAAATTCTGATACCAGCACGTCATCAGAAGCATATCTTATATCCGGGATTGGAATGTATGTATCATGCTAAAGTATTTCATCTTTGGATAGATTCCTGAAATATGTAAGCGCTTTAAGAGCAATGAAACCAACCATCCACAGAGTACCATTTTGTTTTTCTTCCTTTCTTTTTTCCAGAAGTTGTCGGTATACGTGTTGGTATACCCAAGTCTGGCAATAGGTACATAGAGTTTGTGAAAGGTGACATCATAGTAACTGGTTCTAACGGTAATGCCAACAACCATCCTGAGGCGTATACACTGAAAGTAGATCCAACCAAGAACATAATTACCATCATGGCTAGTACATCCCAGGGGATGTTTTATGGTGTGCAGACTTTACGTAGCCTCATGGACCACGATTGGCCACATACTCGTATTCCCCGGATCACAATTAAGGATGCCCCTCGTTTTGAGTATCGAGGTCTTCACATTGACGTTGCCAGGAATTTCCACTCCAAAGAACAGATAAAGAAAATCATGGGTTCCATGGCTATGTACAAAATGAATCGACTGCATCTTCATTTGAGTGACGACGAGGGATGGCGACTTGAGATTCCGGGGATTCATCAGCTCACCTCAGTAAGCAATCTATTTTTCAATCCTGTATAATCTTAGATTTCTTTTTAATTTAACTTTATTCTCAAATTTAGTGATGATTTAAGTTATTCAAAATGACGTATTCATTGAAAGGGGGCCGTAAGGAGATTTTGACCTGAAGTTGGCAATGAATGGGTCATTGATGCTAGATGTCAGAAATTATGAAAGCGAACTTTGGACAACAATACCACGTGGCTTGAAATACTTGTTGTGCAGTAACGTCCAGCACCTAAAAGCTGTTATAATTTTCTTCTTGATATGTTTCCTTTTCTAAGAACGGCACATATAGCTAGATTCTACTTCAATAATTACTCATAAAATATAACAATACCTGATGACTTTTATATAGAGTATGAAGCAATAATAATACCTGATGAATAATCATGCCTTTTGAATCTGTTAACTAAATTGCAAAAGGCAGGGTTATTTTCATTTAATTGGAAAACATTTGTGAGAAAAATAATCTATGTCGGTGCTTGAACCAAGACAAGGAAATTCCAGTCGTGGGGTTACATTTGTTTTGTCTCCCCCCATGGCAGAGCTTCATGGGGAGACAAACAATGCAATACCTTGAGTGGTGGGATTAACTTTTCTTGGTCCAAACCCTAATATATATATATATATATATATATATATATA
This sequence comes from Sinohyriopsis cumingii, assembly GCA_028554795.2. NCBI lineage: Eukaryota > Metazoa > Mollusca > Bivalvia > Unionida > Unionidae > Sinohyriopsis > Sinohyriopsis cumingii. Next base: position 20,320,733 of record CM068834.1, on the reverse strand, counting down.
TATATATATATATATATATATATATATATATATATTGAGATGAAATAAATGTCAGTTATGATAGTGATGTTATGATGGCTTGATTACATCATGATCTATTACTCTTTTCCAGATCGGTTCCAAACGTTGTCATGACCCAGCGGAGGAAAAGTGTCTTCTGCCGATGCTTGGTTCAGGGCCTTTCGACACATCTTCGGGTTCTGGATTTTATTCTGTAGAGGATTACAAGGACATATTAAGATTTGCCAACAGACTTCATATTGAAGTAATTCCAGAGTTTGATATGCCTGGTCACAGTCGTGCTGCTATAGTGTCTATGAATGCAAGGGGAAGGCATAGTTCAAAGAACGACCAAGACTATTCAATTACCGAAAATTATAATAGGTCTGTTTCTTTTTCCGGACAGGGTTTCCGAGGTAATGTAATGAACCCGTGTTTGTATTCAACGTATAGATTCGTGAAGAAAGTGATTTCTGAAGTTAAAGAACTCCACAAAGACATCCAGCCCCTAAAATTTTACCATTTTGGAGGTGATGAAGTGGCGACAAATCCCTGGGAAGGGTCCAGGTCATGTCAGAGGATGAAGAGTGAAAACTCATACCTCCAAACAGACTATGATTTGATGAAATACTTCATTAAAAATGTAGCTAAGATAGCGGCAGATGTGAATATTTCTGTCGGCGCATGGGAGGATGCTCTATTAGAATGGAGGGATGATAATTTTGTCCCATTTTCAAGAAACAGTTTTCAAAACAGGTAAGCTATAGCCAGAATATTTTGTCACCAGGATACTTTTTACAGCGTGGTGAAATGATTTCCAGTACCAATAATTATTAGGGGTCTCTTTTGGTTTTGTTGCCATTGCCTAGAATGAATGTGCATATACTGTATGTCATTCTGGATATCTACATCAGCGTGTACCTGCATTGGCATCAAATTACAGTGTTTTTGATATTGTTTTGCCTCCATTACTGTTTATGCCACATTCAAGCTCAGTATAAAGAATTGCATATCAGTGAACACTATGGGCAAGTGTACTATAAGTAAGTGTAATCTATATTTTCTGCCGCAGTGACTTTATTATTACATAATGGTCCATTTTATAATGTTTGTCCATGACATATTTTAAAAAGATATTTAGAGGATTCTACCCCGTTTGGTCCTGACCTTTTTCACGCGTTAGCAGTTTTAGTGGGGGTATTATGTTCAGCTGTGATCGAACAGAACCGTTAACAGTGAATGGCGAGTGTCTTAGATAGTGCATATTCATTTATAACAATACTGTACTCAGCATACATACTGTACTGCTCTTTCAGAGATCTATATACGTACATCTGGAAACGAAAGAGCGAGGTGTATTCTCCACACAGAGCAGTTCTGTTTGCCAACAATGGTTACAAGGTAGCAGCTTCTCCCCTCTCTGTCAGTCTGTCTCTGTCTATGATTTGATTTTTAGCATCTAATTCGACCTTGTAAAATAATTAGACCAGTGTTTGAACCAAGTTTGTCAGTCTGTCTCTGTTTATGGTTTGATTTTTAGCATCGAATTCGACCTGTAGAATTAAGGACAATGTTCGAACCAAAAGAGGTCTATCAGTTTGTCTCTATTTATCATTGGATTTAATATCGAATTCGACCTTGTACAAATAAGGCCTTTGTTTGAGCCCAAAGAATCTTAAATAATTAAACCATTTCAACTTCATAGCAGAAATGGTAATGTGACACTAGCACAAAATATAGGGGCGTTAGAGTTGATGAAGTTATCTGGTAATGTGGACATTATCTATTTTGGTGATTTTAAGCCCACAGAATGTTATTACTGATCTCTAGGTATTACAGCTAGATGGTGAACATTACTTAAGTATTATCGTTGCAGCCAGCAGTTGAACATTTATTTCTCAGTTATTGTCCAACTTGCAAATTACTATCAACGTATATATGCTTCTTCAATTTTCAGGTAGAGAAAGTGTCAACAATTTAATATTTGTTGTTAAAGATATGTCGGTCACAAAAACTTTAATGTTATTTGCTGTATTCACATGAAACACTGGAATGATAGTAATTAATAACCAGATATTCAAGGATGAGTATCTCGCCTGTATGGTCCCGTGTACGGGCTCGACACCGTGTTATGCAGAACCCATGCTACGATCGCTATTGCCACATCACACATTTACATTGAATATAAATGTATGTATATCCAACTGATTTAAACCATGATTGCTCCTGCCTCAAGGTTAAAGTCATTGACAGAAATCGCCCAATACAACTCAAGTAGACAGAAATCACCCAATACAAATCAAGTAGACAGAAATTGCCCAACACAAATCAAGTAGATGTAATCATGACATAAATTGCCCAATACAAATCAAGTAGATGTAATCTCATTAATAATCATGTTAAACACTCCTTTGAACTTTCTGAATGCAACGCAGATGGACATGGTATGTATGCCTGAATGGAAACAATGTTGGTGTACACAAATAATCTATATGCAGAAATTGAATTATTTAACCGATCTTAGAAATTGGGTATGTGAGAAAGCTTGCTAGTAGCTTCCCGTGGGTTGGTCCTTCTTCCTAAGATCTGTCCGAGTCCTTCCTCCACCAAATATACTGGCCACTATATTTAGCATATCATGTGCTGAACAATTGTGTTAAACACCACAAAAGCAAACCAAGACATTTCACTGTTCTGCGATTGACACTTTCTGAGCCAATTGAAACTGCTGCAACAAAATACCAGCATGCCTTGCCTCCACCGATATGAAACAGTAATTTAGTATTGCACTGGTGGGTACTTTACTAAATTAGTATATTTGGGACTATGAAGTGGAACAAGTTAGAGAAATTATTCTGAAGTATCCTGGTGACTTGTAAGGGAGTATTTCTTCTAGGAAATATTACCAGTTAAAGACCAAACTCAGCAAGTGCCCATACTAAATATGTTTTAGTCTGTATTTTTGAAGCAAGGGCCACGAAAATCTTATTGAATGTAGCTGCAAAAGAAAACAATAAAAGAAAACTCGTATGGGCAGTAAACAAAGTGCAATCACTTGCTGTGGCACTGTAATGTCAGGATTCAAACACAGGTGCTATCATGTGCAAAGTTTAGAGTCATTGTTGGGAATTTCCACTAAATGCCCTCTTAAGTTAAAACTTTAAACACCATAATATACCAATGCATAGCCCGCCAAGAACAGGCAAATGATGCAAGATCTGAACTATGTTTTAAGATGGAAGTAGCAAATAAATCTAATTGTTTATTAATCTTTCAACTATTGTATTTAGGTTGTTCTCGCTTATGGTGACCATTTCTACTTTGACCATCCTTATGAGCCGGACCCTGAGGAACGCGGTCTTTATTGGGCAGGGCGGATGATTTCCACAGAGAAGACATGGGGATTTACTCTAGATGACATGAGAGAAGATGGTAGTATTCCCTGCCCACGGGCTGCGGGGGATAAGTCCATGTGCTACGACCTGCAGAGTCCAGAGAATATAGTGGGTATGTATGGATAGTTTCCTATCATAATTGGGGGATACATAATTTAGCTGTAAAGAGTAGCGCAACTTATATTTCCTTGCACTCTTGCCTGATTGCCACCAAACTATTTCGTACTAGTTAGTGGAAACTATTTCTTGATATAACTGTGGGATATGATGCATTCCCTCTCCCCTTTCAAACCATTTAAATGCATCAGTGCTTATGAAAACATGTCTTTCAAGGCATTTGCATGTTATAGTCTCTAAAATCTTAAAAAGTGGCAGGTGTAATGAATTCATCACATATTACGCAGTGATATTTTTAACATTGTTCTCCTATTTCTGTGTTTGAGTTAATGTGACAATATTGCATAAAGTCCTAAAAATAGCACGTCTATATGGACGTGGAATACGTAGTATATTACTTACATTTTTTATGTAGTTACTTTTTTCATTGCAGGCCATGCTTTTAATCTAATACATCTTCTGCTAGTTGTGCTAGTTTTTCTGTTCCTCCACAATAATGATAAGATAAACTCTCCATTTCCTTTAGGCCTGCAGGCAGAGTTATGGTCAGAAACCGTGAGGACAGGTGAACAAATGGACTACATGATATTTCCACGACTATTGGCTGTTGCAGAGAGAGCGTGGCATAAAGCATGGTGGGAAACTACTAAGGACCCTACATCGAAAGCAGCTGATTGGTCAGATTTTGCATATACTTTAGGTCACAAGGAATTAAAGAGGCTTGATAAGCTAGGGATCAAGTACAGAATACCTCTTCCTGGTGCTAGGTAATTCATTTTTTGTGCTAGGGGTGTGGGTATGGAGTAATGCATTCATGCTTTCTTTCTAAGATTTAAAACTTTAAATATGAACGGATGATCCATGTGTACTCTTACTTTAGCGGCGTATCTATAATATTTTCTTCATGTATACACATATAAATAATTGTGACAGGAGTTGTTTCCCTTGCTGGACACATGGTAGCACAATATCTAGTGTGTTCTACAATTAAATACAGTTTTATCTCAAGTTTCTTCTACTTGTTAACGTTTTATAAACATCAGTCATATTTGTACTGGATTTTCAGGGTTGAATGTAAGAGATACAGAGAGGTGTAAATCACTTTGGTATGGTTTCTGTTTAGGAGACACTAGCTTTGCTTAACATAGCAAATTTCAAAATGCAGTTGTCTTAGTGGATCTAAATAGTATCAACGTAGACTTTAATATCTAAATAGTGTATTGCTGATGACCTTATTATCTTAATGGTGTATCATCGAAGAGGTTATTATCTAAAGAGTGTATCACTGATGACTTGTTGTGAGAATATATTATTTCATGGCACACACACACACACACACATACACATACACTGCCATGTACATCATATTAAGTAGTTGACTTTTTCTCACCTTGTTTTGAGATTGCAAGGCTTTACATGTGACGTCATCGGCTACGACGACGATTGCAGTATGGAAACGTTAAATTTTAGCGTTAATAATTTGTGCTGCGAACATCATAATATAGTTTATAGCCAACAAGCAGAAATTTGCAAAGCTATGATGCTAATTGCATAGAACAGGTAATTACTGTTCCTACAGTTGCTGAAACTTTTGAAAGTGAACTTCACGTGGTCCTACCCTAAGCATGGATCATCTTCATACCATCCTGCATTAAAAGTGAAACATGTTTATCTTCAGAGTCTTAATTGTTTTTACTTACCATTGGTAGAAGCATTAGTATCATTTTCTAAAGGAAACTCAAAGTTCATATTCTTTCAATATTTGTAGTGTACCAGTAGGTTCTACCAATCACATTACTAGGCATACTATTGGGAACAAATATGTTTGATACACTCGATAAATGCAAATGGCGCTGATCTGACATTCAGTATGGCCACAGTGATGGACATGTTGAAAATCATATCTTAGCTACTTTTCCTGCACAGATGTACAAAAGAAATTGAGTGTTTTTTCACATAAACAGAATGACTACCATGAAAATCTTGTCAAGCCTTCTTCTCCAACACAGATGGTTGAATTGACATAGACTTTTTAACGAAGCATGTTTTGGAGTATATTGTTGGTTGTGTATTAATTTGGGTATTTAATTTGTAATATAACCATGAGCACTGCTGCCTTGTTGGCCATCTTGAAAACTTTCATGTTTTATTGTTTCATGAACAAATGATTGGATCAGCATAGGGTCTAAAAATCTAAAGCAGTGAAACAAAACATCGCTGATCTTGAATGGGAACAATAGTGGCCATTTCAGATAGTGTTGTTATCACCACCCCTCGTAAACCAATGGTGTAATTGATATAGTGTTTTAGAAAAATATCTTTTAAAATATTTAGCTGGTTCTGAATGAAAACTGCGTAGATCTAACCACTAACTTGTCCACACTATTTTGAACAAGTTTGAAAATCCAGACCTACGTGACCTTAAGGCCAAGTCAAATGCACATGTCTAAATACAGTGACTTGTGCGTATGTTAATGGGTTTTTATCATACTTTTTATGCTGTCAGTTTTCATTAAACAAAATTGATTGCACATTGATGGTGATTTCAAGGTCAAATGCTTCACTTTTAATGATGTGTGAGAATAGAAAAGTACAAGTGCATATTTATTATACAGAGTTTGTGGAAGATTACCTTGAATGATGTCATTTCAATAGAAACGAAATTGAGTTCAGGGGTGTATCTTGTTAGCATCAGTGACATATTAATTAATCTTTCAGCCATGAAGCCATGTGCAAAGTCAAAAGCTGTGCCAAAGATTTGTGTGCTGTCCTTTTCATGTCATTATTTGATTTGAAACGTTAGGAAAATAATTTTATAACCAGTTTAGGTACTTATGAATATTTGAGATGATTTAATTACTTAGAAATTAAAATAAAAGTAAAGGAAGGATGAAAAAGACCTCTTTTGAAGTCCTACATCTCCAGTATGGACTGGAGAGTTTGCTGTTAAAAGGATTTTTCTGTTATGCCCAGTTATCTTGTCGAATTATAGCTGCTGAAAGCTTGAAATATTTAATGTTTTAAGACTTTATCCTTTTACACAGTTGAAGGTTACAACAATCCAATAGCATAAAAAATTAATTGTCTGGTTAGCACTTTGTTGCGCATGATAAAGCGTAACATGTTTCCCTCAGATAATGGTATTTACTCATGAAAGCGATGGAAACAGTATCCTATTGCCAATGTACACACAATTAAGGATGAATTGTATTAAAACTGAAACTAAAATATTATTTCAAAATATAAACATTTATCTGGTTAAATATAATATATTCCTGGTATTAGATGTATCAATGCATATAATTCTGAGTTATTTATATTCTGTGCCACTCGTATTGATACCGTATTGAAATTATGAAAAGACATGTCTGCATTACAGACTTAAGGCAGGTAAATCTTTATTGCAGTTTTATTGTCTTGTATAATTTTTATTGAATCGATTCTGCCCTGCCACAATATGGCTTGTGGATATGATTAATAGTTTACATATTTTCAGTTCTTGTTATTCAAGGTCTCAGTCATATGTCTGTTGACTATTCCAGGGTATAATTGTTTCTCACCTTTTTATTTCTTGTACAGGATAGCTGATGGAAAATTAGAGGTAAACATTGAATTTCCTGGACTGGTTGTGGACTATTTCAATTCTGAGAAGAAAACATGGCAGCCAGTAAGAGGGTTGATTCCAGTTAAAGGACCAGTCGCATTAATCACAAGGTGATTGTCTAAAACAAATTTGTAGTTAAAACTGAGCTGTTAGTAAAAAATGAAACCATACCTTTTAATGGCAGAATTTCATTGCTGCCAAATTTTTGTCTCATTACTAAGCTTTCATATACAAGACTCTTATACTAAGTCATAAATACATCCAAATTTATTCAGAGGTGTTGTAAAGTTCACCAGAACAAGTATCTTTGTGAAACTATTAAATCAACTGTAAAAGGAATAATTTAACGAAAAAGTGGGTTTAAATTGCTGTTGGTGAAGTTGTGTTATCCACCATTATGATGATGCGTAGTTTTCTGTACCACTGTAAGCAAGCATACCGTCTGTCTAAGAGCTACACCACACTCGGTAACATTTTATTCAACAGGTGTGAGAAAAAACCCAAGTCTTGTTATCCTCGCATCTCATTGAACCCCTGACTCGAATTGTACTCTTACACTGAAGGCATTCAAGCATAATCTCTATTCTATTATTGCTTCTGGAACACTACTTGCAGCAGCTACATTGGATGGGCAAACATAGGTGTTGCTGTCTTTTTTCCTGGTAAAAATGGAAATTGGATGAACATATTCAAATTAGCTTATCATTTATCATAATTGATACATTAATTTCTTCCACAATAAAGCTTTTGTTTCATCTGGTATGTATATTTATTGTGTACCTGTCTTCTACACGTCCGTGATAGAGGGTTTAAAAAATGGAGTTTTGCCTATCTGATGTTTGTCATGTTTATAAGAAGTAAACAATAATGTTTACTTGAATCTGAGTCATAGACCAGGGTTTTCCATAGAAAATACTATTCTGGTGTAGATCAAATGATATATATATATATATATAAAGCATTTGGTAAACAAATGGTTGATTCCTGTTCAATGTCAGTATATGAGTTTTTAAGATAAGTGTTTATAGATGTGTTCAGATATGTTTTGAGATAAATTATTTGTTTAAATTATTCATTAGATTTACAAAGAGCTCATTGAATTTTGGACTAAAACACAACTTTGGGATTATTGATAACTCATTTAAAGACATTCTGGATTATATTATTATAGTACACCAGGACATTCAGTGTTATTATAATTTATTCAAAACGTTCTATACTTTTGTACTTGTGATGCTAGGGTTATTTGGGATTGAGTTCACAATGCTGTAAATTTCATTTTGTGTTAGAGAGAGATATATTCTAGGGAAATAATTTTATTTGTTGGTTTTCTAAATTTGTTGGTTTTGCTTCGTTACATTTCATAGTTTAAGACCATAGAGTTGTAACAACTGCCACATTAGATATAAATTCTAGCACTAATAATTTTCTCCTATTGCTTCCTTTTAGGTCACCAGATGGAAACAGGTTCAGTAGGAAAGTTGTAATCAACGTTTAAGATCTCCAGATTCTATTGCTTCCATAATACATGCTGGTATGGAGAGAGAAAGAGAAGGTTACATTTTTAAAAGGGCTCAGGGGAACGTAATGATCTCTTTTGAGCAGATTTATAACTTAATGTTGAGAGATTATAATTGACTTTGAAGTGCAATCCAAATGCTTTTGTCTTCAGATCACATCCTGCTTATGAATTGATGATATGTCTTTCACACCATCCGTCTGTTGCCAACACTGAAATTAGTGTTTGCATTTAGGTTCTCTTTTTTGGACATCATTGCTTGTAGAGTCGAATGACTACTTATGTAAATGTTTCACAAAGAGTACAAAAGCCATTGTTCAAAACTAGGTCATTGTAACATATATTTCATGGTTCTAAATCCTGCTGTTGGCGGTTTTGTTGTTCCACTTATTGACTTCTACTAAATGTAATGGAAGATCCATCTTAGAATCTCAGTTACCTGTGATGATACTCAGATTAGGATGACATAATTAATTAGGATTGAGTAGGATGATATTATTGATTAGGCTGACATGATTGATTGCTGACATGATTGATTAGGATGATATGATTGATTAGGCTGACATGATTGATTAGGATGATATGATTGATTAGGCTGACATGATTGATTAGGATGAAATGATTGATTAGGCTGACATGATTGATTAGGATGATATGATTGATTAGGCTGACATGATTGATTAGGATGAAATGATTGATTAGGCTGACATGATTGATTAGGATGAAATGATTGATTAGGCTGACATGATTGATTAGGATGAAATGATTGATTAGGATGACATGATTGATTAGGATGAAATGATTGATTAGGCTGACATGATTGATTAGGATGAAATGATTGATTAGGATGACATGATTGATTAGGATGAAATGATTGATTAGGCTGACATGATTGATTAGGATGAAATGATTGATTAGGATGACATGATTGATTAGGATGAAATGATTGATTAGGCTGACATGATTGATTAGGATGAAATGATTGATTAGGCTGACATGATTGATTAGGATGAAATGATTGATTAGGCTGACATGATTGATTAGGATGAAATGATTGATTAGGATGACATGATTGATTAGGATGATATGATTGATTAGGCTGACATGATTGATTAGGATGATATGATTGATTAGGCTGACATGATTGATTAGGATGAAATGATTGATTAGGCTGACATGATTGATTAGGATGAAATGATTGATTAGGCTGACATGATTGATTAGGATGATATGATTGATTAGGCTGACATGATTGATTAGGATGATATGATTGATTAGGCTGACATGATTGATTAGGATGAAATGATTGATTAGGCTGACATGATTGATTAGGATGAAATGATTGATTAGGCTGACATGATTGATTAGGATGAAATGATTGATTAGGCTGACATGATTGATTAGGATGAAATGATTGATTAGGATGACATGATTGATTAGGATGAAATGATTGATTAGGCTGACATGATTGATTAGGATGAAATGATTGATTAGGATGACATGATTGATTAGGATGACATGATCGATTAGGCTGACATGATTGATTAGGATGAAATGATTGATTAGGCTGACATGATTGATTAGGATGATATGATTGATTAGGATGACATGATTGATAATAGCTTTCCAATAGATAGAGTACATCAACATATACCACCAACATACACACTGTTTGTTTTCACTGAAGTTTGGCATAAAGTCGTATCTTTCAAAGGTGTAAGATTAGTTTGATGATCATCTTATTTTAGACATGTTCAACAGAATTATGTCCTTCAGTGGAATTAGAATATTGACCGTTATTGCTTTTGAATATGTTAGCATAAAAAGTGTTTTTTATTTTGGTATCCAATCAAATGCACTGTAAAGCAGTAACTGATCAAAATTTTTAACGAAAGTATTAATCTGATTTTGTCTTTATTTAACTGAGTTTTTGCCTTTGCTCAACCTACTTTCAGTCATGCATCATTCCACACTGCAGCCATTTCGAGGCTGGAACAATAAACATTGTATAGGCAGCTTCCTGTTCTTATAATGGCTATTTTACCTTCAGTATTTGAATGGCCTACTTGCAGTGTATGCAAAGTAGTGATATATATTATTGATACTGGACAATGTTTTTAACTTCTCAGTCGCATACACAAACAATATAGAGGAAGCTAATCTGAAGTTTTCATCCTCACTCTAAGGTTTTCATCAACATACTGATTTAATCATTACTGGCTGTTAACATCACTCAATGGAATGATGAGTGATGTTAACAGATTGTCCCAGATATGCAGCAGGTTGTAACATTACAATTCAATCAGAAAGGAGTGAAAAGAACCAGCCTGTGTATTGCTGCTGAGCCATGCTTCATTGTGATGTGATCGGTACATTGCAATGTCTGCTGCAAGCTACATTGTAACATCATCGGTGCTGTGTTACAGCTCTGTTCCTCCTGACTTTTATTTTCACATTTACATGACAAAATCATCACATTCTGCACCAAAACAGTTGAAGAGTAAAGACCACAGCAGATGCAAGCTAAATTACGTGAAATACAGTTATCAAATGATACGGTTTTCTTCAAGTGGCATTTTACCACCAAATTTACACCACTATGATATTTGTGGTATTTTCCCTAATGGAGGTAACCTGCTGTGAGGCTTATGCATTGTTATCACTTTGGAACGAAATTCATTGTTATGGACCAATATTTATATTATTTTTAATATAACTTATTTTTACCCTGTTTTGTTACTTGCATATAGATTTTGTTTCTTTCTGGAATGAAACATACCATCCTATTCGTTTATTTTCACACATGTGCCAATGTGTGGGTGGGTGGGTGGATGGTGTTGGCTTGTGCATGCATTGCCAATAAAATATGTAAAATTGAAGGCTAGGTGTTAGTGTATATGCTGAACAATCTCATACTGATAATGAACATGATGGAGAATATTTTCCTTGTGTTAGTGAATGCAAGTATGTGCGTGTAAAAGTTGGTAGGTAAATGTTGGGTGCGTGGTTGTAGGTGTATCTGATCACAAATATGTGTGTAGCATTCAACTGTACATATATAACCACTTATATAGACTGTTCAAATCAGTATGAATATCACCATGACAACCATGTAAAAAGTGTTTACAGGCTGTTGATTGCACTGATCATTGACATGCTTGGTAGAACTGATTATGGATGTAACGTATTATATCTTCCAGGGTAGAACTGATTATGGATGTAACGTACTATATCTTCCAGGGTTTAACTGATTATGGATGTAATGTACTTACATATATATATATATATATATATATATATATATATATATATATATATATATATATATATATATATATATATATATATATATATTCATTTATATATATTTATATATATTTACTTAATTAAATCATAGATTTAACAATTCATCAAAATTGTAACTATAGGTCAAAATTATTGTTTTATGATGCTGATTTTAAGCTTTATATCAGTTGGATAAATAAATAATTGAATATAATTTGTACATTTATGTAGATACCCACATTTTTAATTATATCAGTACTAACATTATGATTTTCACATTGGACTCTTATTCTAAAAGCAATGACAGGGTGAATAATACTGAATGAATGAATTAATTGACTGAAAAGATTAAATGTATTATTATGGAATGCATTGCAATGATGCAAGAATTGGTAAAAATGGCTGAATATGCTAAGATAATATCATATGGATTGATAATTTCTCTTCCATGTCAGAGTGTTGATGTGCATACAGGAACGAACGTTTTGTTTCTAAGCTTAGTTTTGTCTGTTTACTCTCCTTTGTTGTTTCCATTTACTTACGTGAACTTTGCATTCGTTTGATTCTTTAATATGTTGCTTCCATTTACCTTTATGATTTTTTTTTCTTTATTTGTTTCATTCTTTATTAATTTAATTTTCCTTATTAATTGATATTATTTTTTGTCATATCCAAATGGTATATAACAGACTAATGCATTGATATTTGCTCTATCATCTGGTACTTTGAACTGTGTACGAGGTTATTCGATATCCGTACCTTGCGAATGCCGAGTCATTTGAAGATAGGATGGGGTGGAACTGGGCAGCATGATAATGAGATACACGTTAGAATTATATTTAGACAGAAAACGATAATGATGTTAAACTGCTTTTTAATCCCTATTAAAATCCAAACACTGACAATTTCTGTAAGTTTTATGTATCAAATTCAATTGAGTTTTGTGAGTAGAGTCCAGCTGTGAAAGTCCAATCACACTCCAAGAAAAGGAGAACATTCCTTTGTTTTAAATAAGCCATGCACTGGTTAGAAAAGGTCATTCGCTTTACAATGCATTTATGTTTCTGCATAGTAGTCGTGGGACGAATGCTATTATTTTGAACTTGAGTGAAAGTACAAGATAATGAAAATGGACTGATGGAGATGAAAAATTCGACTCTCCAGAGATTTAATCATAACTTGAAAGTAATGCTGGCAGTTTTGTGTTCTTCGGCCATAGTATAAACAAAACAGATGAACAGTAATGGATATATTCAGAAGAGATTTTTTAGTCTTCTTCTGTATGGCGGGATAAAGTAGTCTTTCAGTCTTTCTGTTTGTAAGTGATTTATGTCCTAATTTCTGCTGGAAACTCTGTTAAGCTAATAATCCAAATACTAGATTTTTATCGACTTGCGAACAAAAGATTTTGTGTCAAGTGACTGGTCAATGCATAAACTAGATCGTCATCTGGAAGTGTTCTACCAGCTGAAACAAAGAACAAAATGGCACTCAGTATGGCGCACTCATGCCTGTTCATAGAAGAAGTCATCTGCAGATAATATCATTGAGTTCTACAGGTGTCTGTTCCTCTTGCTTAGCATTGGTGTCTCTCTGAAGTTGTTAGATACACGTAAATCAGCACAGTCAATGTATCTGGAGTAAATTACTTATGAACTGTACCTATTTAAGACCAGATGGCTAATTCATGGTGTGTATAAACCCACATCAGTGAGTCAAAACTATTTTTGGATAATTTTGTAAAGCCAATCGACAAAAGTGTGGTTAAATGTGAAAATGTTATTGTCATTGGTGACCTAAATTTTGACATGCAGGGCCTTTCCAGATCTCATCGTCTAAAGAATATATGGGCTATTTTTAATTTTGCATTTGTAATTCTGGAAGAATGGTTGCCATCCATCTTGTTTTGAGCTAATAGTTACAAACAAACAAAGCTAGTCATAATATGGATTTTATGAAGCAGTAACCAGAATAAACAAATCTTGTGGACGTTTAAAAGATTTTGATGGGAGTGATTTTGTAGATTATTTTCAAAATGCTCTATTTACTTGTCTGTCTTGAAGTAACTACTCAGAATCTGTTAATACTGACTACATTAATTTTGAAAAAGTGTCGTTAAAGACAAACACTAGCAGTTATCATAAACATTTACATAAGGTAAAACAAAATGCCACACCTGAATGCATAAGGACTTACGTACATGACTCTAGAGATTTGTAAAATTCTAAATAAATGTCTTCCCAAATGTTAGGATGATTTAATAAGTTTTTAATACGGCAAGTACAATCTTAGATGTTCAGACATGTTAGATGTCTCAAGAATTAAAACACCTCAACATATTTCAAGTGTTAGTTTAGAGATGCAGTTTTTATTGTATGAAATTAGTTGCCAAATCACTTTAGAGACCAATGAAATTTTAATTCATTTAGACTAGTAATTGTATCAAGTAACTGTATGATCTGCTATCTATCTATAAATATGTTGACGCAGTTACACTTGACTATTAAGTAACGGGTGGTACAAAGATAAAGTAAAGATGGAAGTGATAGGACAGTCAGAAGAGTAATGATAGGAAAGGCAGAAATAAGTAAAATTGTGTCAGTGTACGTTTTCAATCCTTCATACTCAGACCAATCCGGCTACCATAGCGGCAATGAGATATGGAACCTCAACCGGCATAGCCCTGAGAATCACTAGGTCTTACTTGTAGCTGACTAGTTCATTAGAACGTGATTTTGGAAAGCTTCTGCTTGTGAGATACCAAGTCAGGAGCGTCTGTAATTACTGATGGTAATTTGTTCCAAATCCCTATTGTACATGGGAAGAAGCTGAACTTGAGACAATTTGTTGATGCTGACTTTAATTGGAACTTTTTCCTGTGGTTTGCCCTAGTTTGGCTATATGCCAGGGTCAGGTATCTGCTGGTATATCCACTAGGTTGTTCGCAATCTTGTACATCATGGTTAGCTGGGCCTTGGTTCGCCTGGATTCGAGTGATTCCCACTGGAGATGGTTGAGCATTGCACTGACACTGCTAGTGTTGCGATATTTATTTGTGGTAAACCTAGCCGCTCTCCTCTGAACCATCTCTATCTTATTTGTTAGATCTTTATTATGTGGGTTCCACACAGTCGAGCAATACTCAAGACCTGGTCGAACCAGAGTGAAACATGCTGCACTTTTTACTTCTTCATTGTTGATTTGGAGGTTGCGGCGCAGGAAACCAAGGTTACTGTTCCCTTTTTTCACTATCTTGTCTATGTGCCTTTTCCAAGAGAGGTCACTAGACAATTCCATCCTGAGATATTTTGTTGCCTGCTCATTGGCTAACTTGTGCCCCTTAAGAGTATATTCGGACAAGATTGGTGATTTTTTCCTGTAAACTCTTAGGATGCTGCATTTTTCTGGATGGAACGACATACCCCAAGTTCTTTCCCAGAGGGCCAGTTGGTTCAGGTCTTCTTGAAGGATGTCACAGTTCTTGGAGACATTTATTTCCCGGTAGACTATACAGTTATCTGCAAAATGTCTTGTGTTGGATTTGACACTTGCAGGTCGATCATTGATGAACACCAGGAAGAGTATGGGACCCAAAACACTCCCTTGAGGTACCCCACTAACAACTGGTGCTGGGTCTGATGTTGCTCCATCTACTATAACTCTCTGCGATCTTCCTGATAGGAAATCTCTGATCCATTTCTGTGTGTTACCACTGTTGCCATAGTGGTCCAACTTACTGAGGAGTCTTTCATGGGGGACACGATCGAAAGCCTTACTGAAGTCAAGGATTGCAAGGTCATACTGCTTCCCTCTGTCTAAGGATTTGGCGAGCTCATCCACTAGGGTTATGAGCTGTGTTTCACAACTTCGTCTGGCACGGAAACCATGCTGGCAGTCTGTTATAATATTTAGGGATCTAGATGTTGCATCATGCTGCTGACTATGATGTGTTCAAGCACTTGTCAGCAGATACATGTAAGGGAGACCGGTCTATAATTGCTGGCCTTGAATCTTTCTCCATTTTTGAAGATAGCTCTAACGTTTGCTGTTTTCCAGACATCAGGGACATAACCTGTTGAGAGGCACTTCTGGTAAATATAACTCAAGTATGGTGCACGCTCTTCTGCTAGATCTTTCAGGACCCTTGCTGGAATCATGTCTGGTCCTGTAGTTTTCTGTGGGTTAATTTTCCGCAACAAGCTGTACACACCTTCTACAGTAACTTGGATGTCAGGCATTGGTGGGTAATGATCTCCATGTAGGCTTGGTAGATAACTCTTATCGTCTTGTGTGAAGACTGACTGGTATTGACGATTCAGTATGTTAGCCTTGTCGGATGCATCTGAATGTAGTTTCCCGTGTTCCTTGAGTGGTGCCACACCGCAGCTGTCTCTCCGTAAGGACTTAATGTAGTTCCAAAATCTCTTCTGCTTGTTTGTTTGTTTTTCTCGATGTGGGTTACCGACTTCTATCAAATTTCCAATATATCTCCAGTAAGCCTGCCGTTCTAAGCGTTGTGATCTTGCTTTTGCTTCTTTGTATAGTTTCCGATCTCTTGTTTTTCCTGTTGTTTTCTGTCTTGCAAAAAATTTGTTCCGTCTTCTGTGTTGGGCTCTAATGGATTTGTCTATCCAAGGTTTGTTTGTTTTGTTTCCAGATAAGGTCTTAGATGGTATAAATTTATCCATTAACCGTTTGATGTTCTCCTCAAACATTTTCCATGTGTCATTTGCAGAAAAGTTATCTGTTTCACGTATGAATGATTCTTGTAATGACTTAAATTCTTCACGTAACTGGCCATAGTCTGCATTCCTGTATTGGAAGACTTTACAAGCTGCTTTCTTCACTTTCATTTGTCGTAGGCTGGACTCTATGTAAACTGCTTCATGGTCAGCAATTCCTGGTATGACATTACACTTGTTGATTAGTGTTGTGTTGTTTGTAAAGAACAGGTCAAGCAGATTTGAAGTAAATTCAGTTACACGTGTTGCTGCATCTACAACTTGTTCCAGGAATGAGTCCTTTATGATATTTAGTAGATGTTGGCATTGGGCATTGTTTGTGGCTTGTGGTAGTGGACACTCATTCTCTCAGTCAATATCTGCCAGGTTGAAGTCTCCTCCTAGCCTTACATGCGCACCTCGTGGGATTCTCGTAAGACACGAATCTGCAAATAATAACCCCACCGTCTAACTAACCAATCAACTCCCCTGTCATGATGGCAGCTAATATTTGCGCTCCCATGTTTTACTGTAATTGTCTTCTGTATCACGAAGTGCCACACTGCTGGGTCCTTTCTTGGTAAGTTAAATCTTCATTTCGGCTTGTTTTCAGTCCCAAACTGTGGTTTCAACCTTTAAGTTTCTCTTACCCTGACTTTATTTTGTTTGCTTTGCATTCTTTGGGTAATCGCATGTGCTGTTTTGTTACCTAAAAAACTAAATTTACATTTAATTAGTGCCTTTTAAAATACGTAGCTTTCTTGTATTTTTACGTTATGCGCTATGTGTTTCGTCCCATTATTTCTATGCTGTGATAGTATGTCATGCAAATCCTGTTTGTTTTAATATCTTTATTTCTTTCATATCATGTCGATAAAAGTTCACTGGAGTTTGAAATGTTTGAAATCATGCCGACTATGTATAAATCTTAATTCAGTTGGTCTGTTGACCTTCCATGTGATTCTGCATAGGATAGGTAGAGAAATGGATATAGAAAAAGCCGTCGCTCTAGATAGTTGTTGTTGTTGTTGTTGTGGGGTTTAACGCCATTTTTCAGCACGATAGGCTATACAAGGCGGCCAGTATTAATGGTGGAGGAAGAACCCGGAAAACCCCGGAAAGAACCACCGACCCACGAGAAGCTACTGGCAAGCTTTCTCACATGCCCACATTGGCTGAATCTTAGACTCGAACCACCGCAGACAGAGGTGAGATGGCACTGATCCGTAACGAAGAGCGCTTTAGACCACTCGGCCACTCGGGGCCCCCGCTCTAGATAGTAAATAGTTTTTTAAACATACATGTGGCTTGATAGACTATATCTAAACCGTTCTTTTCCATTTAAACTAGTATGGTAAGGTCATGTAAAACAACGTTGTTGTTTAATTTACAATATACCTAAAGGATGAACTACAAGTTTAGGAATGAAATTATTTTATTCATCTTACCTTTTCCTCTCGTTTCTGGTGGAACTGTTGTTTATTACTTTTGTGAAATAGTTTTCCTGTTTGTAATGGAAATTGTTTACGTATTGGTGAATGTTGGCCTATGGTTTTAAGCAGGTTGTATTTGACAGTATTTCTCCTTTCTGACCTTGTGTAAGCTGTTTTAATAAAGTTGTTTTGTTACAATGTTATCTCCTTGTCATCTTTCTAGGGTACTCACGTTACCTATCAAGTGATATTTTTAGATGTGTGCGTTTGATATAAAATGTACTAAAAAGAACGGTCACTAGCAAATAAATTTACCGCAGAAGACTGCAATTACCAGTAAATAAAAGTAATACTTACATCAATAACATTACAATGGGAAAGACTATCTTATCCAGAATTCTATCGATGTATGCGATGTACACAATACTTTTTTAAGTAACAATCCTTCACTTCTGTGAATGTGTTTCCTAAACTACAGACATGCAGCTGTCAATCATATCATGATATCATAATAATACTCTAATAGGTTTGTACTCGCAAAATATTCAATATATTTGGAATTATATACTACTAGGTAATACATACAAGCAAAATGTCTGAAAATTTTGCTCCATTTCGAGATATTATTTACAGAATTTACATACACATTCAGGAGGTTCACGTATTATTTGCTTGTTTGTTGCCTGAAAATCAAGTATAAAAAAATCGAACATAGAAAGGTCCGAATGTCTCTGTATTATCCTGTACCGCTGATATTTGGGTGTGTGAATATTCACATACAATTGAATAGGTACATGATAGGTTCTGCACTAGATATTTGGGTGTGTGAATATTCACATATAATTGAATAGGTACATGATAAGTTCTGCACTAGATTTCTAAACCTTCCGAGACATACGTACCCCCTTTTATCATGAGGAGACTGTGGAGGACTACATCTATGCTTTAATTATTATTGTAAATGTAATAAGTATTGGATTAGGTTGATGAAAATGGATGATAACTGATATCGAAGTCACTATCTTGTGCTGATAAAAATGGAAGAGTTGAATAAAGGTAGATGGGTTTCGATATTTGAAGACATGCTATTCAGATATGGATTTGGTTATAGTTGGTTCGCACAGGATACAGAAAATGAGAAAGTATTTTTGTTGAATTGTTGTCTTAAAGACAATTTAAATAAGGATTGGAATTAAGCTTTAAATTAAATCACACAAGTCATACCACCATTGTAAATTTTATGATTTTTTCCGTTCAGTGTTATAGTAATTTAACTACCTATCTGCAAAAGGCATTAAGGATTCTCCGTTGTTCCGCTTACAATTTAGGTATAGAGGAAGGGCGTCATAATGGCATCCCCCAAATTAACGTGCATATGTATGACATGTTATGTGAGGAAAAAGAACAACATGCGTAAGAAGAATCTTTAAAAAAAAATGATACAGCCTCATTGCAGATGCTAGAATATATATATTCTATAAAAATAATACTGAGCGCGCATCTCTTTTTTTCGAATGTCATGGTCTCAACCCAGGAGACATTATCATCGATGACGTCAACGGAAACAGCTAGAGAGTTGTATTGAAAATCTCTACGCAGTCTCTTGAGAGAGAATAATTTGACAAAAGTTGGTTAGTATAAAAAGACCACGCATCCTTTGTAAGTGACAAATATCGAAGCGTACGAGCATGACGCTTTTACTTCGATGTTCAAGGCCGATATCTCTTTACAAACCAGCCGACGTTCTAAGTTGTTCTGTTGTAATGGGATTTTAAAATGTCTTAATCACCAGACTCAATTCGGCAGAATGGTTCTTTTCTAGGAAGTGTCGGTCGTTGAAATCTTCTTACTCGTTCAAATATAGGCCAGTATATTTTTGTTCAGGTAGAGTCCAACCGCCTTTTGGTTCAGGAAGTTTGCCAACAAGCGCATGAAGATCAAAGGCGCTGTCATATATTTTGAGCTGCTTGAACATATACAATGACCAACTATTTTGTTTCCTTGGATACAAATACCATCAAAGCAGGCGAGCAATATATATCAATAAATCTAAACTAAACACAAAGTTGTTCTGATATTAAAAAGTCATGACAAAGATAGGCTGCTCAGGACAGCCGCTGCCAACAATGGATTTGACAAAACCGGATATTTTCCTACCGCATTAAGCATATATTGATTTCACCATGAAAAGATTGTTCATTGTCTGAGATAAAGTTTCCTCAAGGCACTCAGCATTATTCTTGCACAACAAGCATCACGATGCTGTCATTATACTTGAATTTTTAGATTAAGCGTACTGACCTGACATGACCTACTGCTATCTAAACTTAATCAAGACTAACTCTTCGTTTTCCATAGTTAGGAGCGCCTGGAATTTGAGCAAAATGTCCAAGGCGCAGTTTCCTTGGCATCGTGTTCTGATTAAAAAACAAAAATACAATCGTGGCTGAACTATCCACATGCTGAGTTAACTATGAATTGAACACAACTTTGTCACCCGATAAATAGTCTCTGATATCAGCCAATAGGGCCAGATCAAACGCCTCACAATATTCTGCGTCGCCACTCTCCGGCTTTCTCACTGTGGCAACCAAATGTGTTTCAGAGCCATCAAAAGAAAATTGTTGTAGTATGTATATGTAATGTGCATTTTTTAAATTGTATGCTATGAATAAATGAATTCTGGACTAACCTTCTGCGAACTCAAATTCATTTTCTACCTGATCTAAATCATTGACTTTGGTGTTGTAAGCTCGTTTACCTCAGTCTGAACCCAAAACATTGGAAATTCGCCATCATTCCTGCTCAACCTGTTGTTTACTTCATTTTATATTATTAGTTTAGAAACAGACCTTCTAATTGTAACCAATATTTTATCTTGTCAACATCTGGAACCTTCCAGAATGAACTTTTCCATTAGGTGATAGTTTTCTTTAGAAAGTGTTAATTGTGACCTGGGGTGAAGTAGAGGACTATATAATCTTGTTTATCTAAAATTATTCATTCGTGCCGTAAGATCGAAGCAGAATCAGCTGTATTATTGTTTTATCCAGTCTTTCGTTTGGGTTGGAATTTATGTATTCAAATAATTTAATTCAAGTTATTCTTCTATGGAATTAAAAAGTGCTCAATAATAACATTCTTGGAAAAAGAGACTTTGGATTTATAGTGAAATTTAAATAAGGATATAGTCTTGGATTGTATTATTGTGATTAAAAAAAGACTGGTGACACATCACTACAACACAGGCCACCACAAGCACGTCTGCACTTCCAACGTTGGAATACCACTAAAGTTTATTCAGAACTTTGAATATTAGGACTGGCATTAGAAAGTATAGGCTTATTTGGGATTTAGTTCGCAATACAGTAAGTTATTTTTATATTTTCACCGTGTCTTCTAAGGAAATATATTGTTTGCTGAATTTTACAAGACTTACTGGTTCTCACTCTTTTCTATTAGTTTAAGACCATATTGTCTTAATAGGTGATAAAGCGGCTCTCAACACCCCAATTCTTTTTTTATGGCCCCGTGTCATTAGAAAACACGCCGCGAAATGATTTTATGTCTTTCAGCCTTTCTCGGTGTTAAAATTACTCAGTGACGTTGTGTTCCGGGATACTGATGTTCTCGACTTACCGACGCCGCACCCAAAAATGTTTTGCTAAGAGCGAAGGCAATAGAATGCCTGCACCATTTTCCGCTAGAAGAGGAATAAGTGGCAAGACGCCTCCTTGGTTCTTCAGCTGGACTTATCGCTGCCAGAATACAGCTGATTTTTGAGAGCTTTATTGATAATTTGCTGCCCGTATATGCAGCTAATACAATTGCTTTCACGTTCAGCCTGACACACACACACACACACACACACACACATATATATATATATATATATATATATATATATATATATATATATATATATATATATATATATATATATATATATATATATATATATATATATATACAGAGAGAGAGAGTGATAGAGAGACGTCTTGTTACGGCATTTCTGTCTAGAATGTTTAGATACAACTCTCATCAAACATATTTCCCTTTTTTGCTGTGCCTAGGTCATCTACCAGTTACTGCTTTTTCTATAGCGTATGATATGACACCAAATGCTGCTGATAACACAAGAGATCCAGGTACTGACAAATTTGATGGACACCAAGCTGCAAGAAGAGGTAAGATTGCTGGAAAAGCACCTCCCATACGAGACATTTGTTTTGCTGATAATTTTAAAGTTAAGCCTCTGCCAGTAATACTGGCTACGTTACATTTAATATGTTGCTTTCTTGTTAGTTACAGAATATGTTCTCCTCGGCCCAACTAGTTGCTTTCCAGTTTAATTGCCACGCCATGTTCTTTGCACAGTTTAAATCTAGATGCTGCGTTGGCTTCAGAACAACGCTTACTGAGATGTATCTCGTATAATATTCTTTAGATGGCCAAAATGTTTACACGATCACTTTCATTTGGCCGCTAAGAGCATCCAATTTGAGAAATCTGTCTGAAGTAATTCGAGCATATACATTAGAGGTTGCAATGATGGCAGGTAATATAGTCAACTTATCTACATATCTGCTATATGATCTTTTGTACGTTCCATATACTTAGTAGCGTCCGAATGAGATAAAAATAGGATTCAAGTTTGCAAAGTCATCAATAGATATTTGTGTTCCTGTATTGACATTCCGATATTTTTTTCACATAACCTGTTGAAGCATCAAGTAAACCGGTACAAAAATATTATTTAGCGCTGTAAAATTATATTCGAGTTCACATTCGGGATACTGTTTGCTATTGACTCTGACAGCAATCAGTGTCAAACCCAAGATGCTAGATACCTGACTGTTATGCAGCTGGTCTGCATTTCCGTCTGCAGTCTGAAATGGTATTAAGTTATGTCTAGGCAGCCTGGCAATGTCGCCAATCTTCACATTGTTGACAATTGCGCTGAAAAAAGACTCGACACCCGTTGAAAAACTAGGTGCAACTGGACCAATTTTCCTTGCTATGTCAGGTGTCACAACAGCTACCCTGCGAAATGGCGTTCCAAAAATCATCCAACAGTCTTTTTGCGCTTAATTCGTCTTGGCTGATTATACAACACCATTACATAGTTTTGTTTTCCGAGCGCAGATGCAATCAAATGTCACGGGTTGGCTCTTCAAGCGGACATTGTTTCCAGGTTTGTCTAGAATCGTCATTATGGTTTCTATTGTTTTTTTTAATACACATTATTCA